>CP139507.1:467493302-467625753 GCA_021014915.2 Artemisia tridentata subsp. tridentata
TTGGCTACGGTTGAACAAATTTTTATATATATATATATATATATATATATATATATGCAAATATGCAAGTTTTAGTGGGGATATATGTAATTGCCCCATCATAAAAAATAAAATAAAACAAATGAATTTTTCAGGTTATTTGGAGAGCGCGAGTCTTTTGACTTCAATATACACGGCCTAATCGGGGTATCTCTTTATCGTTTTCAACCATTCTCTCGCCATAGCCAAATGTATCTACTGCGATTTGAACACTTAGCATCTTGTGAAAAGGTCAAATGTCTTATCACTAAGGCATTCGGTGATGATTAGAGCATGGGACATTCGAGACAACAATAATTACCCAAGGAACAAAATAGGGGTGTCAAGGCGCCACCAAACCTAAATGTTCTCTAAATCGGTACAAAAAGTGGAATGAATTTTAATGCCTCTTGCAAGTCGCAACGAGATTAGCCCGGGTGGCCTATCTATAACGATAGTGTATATTGATATTGTTGTTTACATGCCAAGTAACCTTCCAACTAAGATTTAAAACACTATGATGAAATACGGCATGGTCCCGCATATCTTTATGAAAACTTTATGAACTACTAAAACCGTAAAGTGAATAAACTTTAATAAAAAAACCAATTACCAAAGTGAACCATATTCATACTCTATTTACAAGAACAAACCATATTTATTCACATTCGCCCATAATTTCGCCTAGCACTTGCGTAGCATTCGCGTGTCAAATTTCAATAAATTACTCGCCAAAAGGTTCGCCCGGAAACACCCAGAGACACATGTATGGTTAAAAAGTCGTCTAATAATCAAACTAACGAATAATATTTGAAAGTTCATTTTGAAAAAAAAAAATATACGCGAGGTCCAGTTTTTTAAACTACTAGTAAAAACGGGCTATTTAAAAAATTCTCCCTTAATAAAAAGTGGGATAAAGTTAAACTTTATATACGGTGAAAATTTAATATTAAGATAAGAGAACGGCTCAATAATGGCGTACATTGGGTCCAAGGTGACTGGCTTCGTTTATTTTCACTTTACACAAAAGTTCAATAGCAGCGTAAATTTGTTTGGTACTTTTTGATAAAGAAAATATTGGGATTAGTTTATGACTTTTACATTTATTTTTCAATTGAAGTTTTGTCCCAAAATTCGATCTTGACTTTGGTTAGCGGCCCACGTTAAGTGGTCTTTTTAGCTTTGAAGGAATGCACTAGCCCCAAAATATAAGTTTTTAATGCACAATGCACAATGATGTATATATAGTATATATGCAAATATGCAAGTTTTAGTGGGGATATATGTAATTGCCCCATCATAAAAAATAAATAAAAAAAATGAATTTTTCAGGTTATTTAAAGAGCGCGAGTCTTTTGACTTCAATACACACAGCCTAATCGGGGTATCTCTTTATCGTTTTCAACCATTCTCTCTCCATAACTGAATGTATCTACTGCGATTTGAACACTTAGCATCTTGTGAAAAGGTCAAATGTCTTGTCACTAAGGCATTCGGTGATGATTAGAGCATGTGGAATGAAGTTTAATGTCTCTTGCAAGTCGCAACGAGATTAGCCCGGGTCTTTTTAGCTTTGAAGGAATGCACTAGCCCCACAAAACAAAATATGAATGTGTTTGCCACACGACCTTATTGGGGCTTAAGCTTTTAAAATAAACCGATTTATAAAATAAGTCTTATTTGTCACACAGTCTTATGTAAGTTTATGACTTATAAAATAAACCGGTTTATAAAATAAGTTTTATGGAACTCCCATGGATTTGATTTTCTTCTCATCTTGGCTTTAAACTTTATTGCATACTTATCAGCGGTATGCCTATCATTAAAGACGGTATCTGACAATAATCAAAAGTAAAAAGGCCATACATTCGCGTGCATTTATGTTCTTTTTTTGTATGTGTAAAGCAGTAAGAAGGTAGTGTAGCCTAACTACTATATGACCAAATATTCAAATAACTGAAATTGAAATAAAATACTAAATGATGATATATGTAAATGACAGAAGTATGAAAATCTGTAACTAAAAGAGAGTAAGCCACTTAGTTCGAGACCAGCACAAACTACAACGAAAAGAATGCAATGTTCTAAAGATAACCAAAGTTATTAATTCAAATAAATGTTAGACAAACTTGGAACTTTTGTTTAGTGGGAATTTCAAAATAAAAGAATGCAATGTTCTAAACAAGGTATGATGATAAGGACAAAAATATTTAAGCATTAGTATTAGAATATAGGAACATCCTATTTGATAATATTATGCCAACCACAAAAACTCCTCAACATCATCATAAACTATTTCTTATGAGAGAGTATTAGCACAAAGTTCTTCTGAACATGTTCAATGAATTAGAGTAATGACCTTACTTTCAAACACAATGCATTATATTGGATTCAAATTAAAAAACAGAACAATTCATCTTGGAAACTACTTTTACATAATACACACGTCTTAAAAGTATACCATTGCATACCTGTTGAGGCAGTTCAACCCATTTTTACATAATTATGCATCAATTTGGTTTAAAATTTTTGGTAATTACGGTTCAAATACACAAAAACTTTTAAAACTTATCTATGCATAAGTCAGGTCTGTTGGGTATGACGTTAAATGGTTCTAAACTTGGCACAATTCAAATGATTGTTAATAAATCACAACATTAAAAGTACTCCGAACTGGAGGCAACACGCCTTCAGTATTTGCACGGTCCAAGGCTGTGACTGTTGAAAGTAGAAGATTGTTAATAAATCACAGATTAGAGAACAAACGGCAGAGTGGGGTTGTTGCCAGTGAGAAGCTGAATTATGACAATAACGCTATGTTGTCAAGAAGTCTGACGAAGAAAAAAAAAAAAAAAAAAAAACATAGACACATATTGTCATCTGGCTGACCCTAATCAGGCACCATATCATGAAATTAAACAAAACAATATATTTTAGGAGGATTTTATAAAAGCTGCCATATATTCAAATGATCAATTTATATAAATAAGCAAACAACCTGACTTTCTTTGTAGAGATGCGCCTTCGAATAATATTTGACCGGGTAGCAAGTCGACTTCTTTTTGCTACCATCTACTTCCCAGACAACAACATATCGCTCACCAACAGCGGATGACAGTACATACTTATCATTATCAAACTTAAAAGTTTAAATATGTGAATGTACATATCGCTCATCAAACTCTAAAGTTTAAACAGCAGATGGTCCATTGCAAGAATACAGGAAGGCAATTCAAGTTTCAGGCCCCACACCCGCCACCGTCATCATTTATTCTGAGTAACCATTGACACGTCTAACTTAACACGCTGCGGTAGTTACAGGAAAGTGATTCCAGTTTCAGACCCCACACCCGCCACCATCATCATGTATTCTGAGTAACCACCGCCGCATGGACCACACTTGTATTTTGACCTTGACTATCTATCCTGACAAGTAGCAGGTCTTGGAGAACAACTCGGTTATGGGCGCGACACCTGCCACCACTACTGACTGTCCGAACATACCTAAGACCAATCTCATGGAGTGCTGATCTTCTAGTCTTGGGTCGATAATTAGTATTAACATTTTTTTTCTTGTGTTTTAGTTTGGGTTGAGCCCAGTCCACCAAGCTTTGTTCTTTGGTTTCCTGTTAATAACTCTAAAAGAACAACCCCGAACCTGTAAACCTCATTCCTCCCTGTAAGATGTTCTGTTTGGCATACCAGAATCATGTGTCAAGTTTATATTAAAAGGCGCGGGTGGAAATTTAGACTTAATCTTATGAATAGGTAGATTTCAGTTGTGTTCTATATCACACGGGTCAAATACAAAGTTGTAACTGAGATGGGAACAGGTTGAGCGTTGTCCAAGCTCTGTGATCATGTTTCTCTTTATAACTAAATATTTCCCGCGACATGAATCATTAATAGCTTTAGCTCTGTGAGCAAATAGAAGTTTCAATACTTGTGATTATCTTAACAGTGGTGCTGAATTATCAGATAACATAACTTTACAAAATTGTATGAGACTGGACATTTACAACATAGAATTTTCAGAGTGTATAACTAAAATATGGCATAACCTTTCCTAGCACATTAAAGGTCTACATAGAGACCAAGTTATGTTCATTCTGTCACCAAACATAGGCCTGCTCAAAATGCAATTTACCAACATAAGACCACCAGAGGCTTTATACAAAGCACTTGAGAAAGCATTATAGTCCAAATACTTTACTAAAAGTTATATATATGTATAATTTAAGTGCAAGGGGATGTTTATATGTGCGTTTAAACTGAACTCAGAATCATCAGTTTCGGGTGTTTGACAGAAACTGATTTGCATTTTCTGATTAAAGGTGAAAATAATCGAACTTTAGGAAGCATGTATGGAGTTGCTGTAACACACATGTTATTGACATAAACGTTGAATTACCCAATCATCCCTTAACTTTAAGCAACATACATATTATCAACTTGTTATGAGTATTCACTTTGCAAAGGCACAATCAGACGCTATGCAATTCTATTCATTGTGGTTTTCCAACATTTTCAAAGCTTATATCAGTCTGCGATAAAAAAACATGACAATAAGTACTTGAGTAGTGCTTAGTTTATATGAGAAAAAAAGGAAGACAGAGACCTACTAAGTTACTAGTGTAAGTGCATTCTTAAAAAATGGATCCAAAAAAGTTATACAAAATGCTACAAGAATAGAGAACAACAGGAATAATGAAAAAAAAGGTATGAACAAAATGAATCGAGGGGGTAGCAAATGTGGTGGTTCTTCTCTTTCCGCGAATGGCAAACATAACTAATTTGATATTTTACTCCCTTTTATAAGATCAGTGTCTCTGCTATTATGTGCTTTTCGCTTGCTTGGACTGTGGACCTGTCTTATCATCCCTATTTGCTACTATACATGGTTCGCCCAGAATTATGCTTAATTTATGACCTTCCATGTCATATACTAACTCATGTTCAGAAAAACAATAAAAGTACAAATAGACGTGGTTAGTATATGTCAATTTCGACAATTCAACCCATTACTTACCAAGGGTCGAATTAGATTAGGTTTTATCTCTAGCGGGTATAAAAACTGTTATCAAGTATAAAGATCTAAGATGTTAAAAGTCGCCAAGGAAATGGCTGTTAATCTATATAAACTGATTAAAATATACAGTATGATTATTAACACAACATTATTTAGATTAGTAGATCGACACATTAACTATTCTAAGTTTGCCTTCCTGCAAACCGAAAGATTTGTGTCAGAAACAGGTTTTAGTTAAAACAGTATGGTTGAACCAAAAGGTTTTCGAGTTCAAAACATCGTTCACAAACAAGTCAAGTTCAACGTAGGCTCACACTGCCTAAATCACAGGTTAAGAAAAAGTATAATAGTGGACCAAGATAAGAGATTTGCTACACTGGACTAAGATAGATGTAAATCACAAGTTCCACATGTATCAACAAACACAATTAATCCAGTATCAATATGACAGGTCACAATAGCCCTCTTTCATATTGACAAACACAGTAGGGCCTTAAGTATAGATTTGACCTTAGCCAGGCACCATGTTATAGCAAAACATAACTAGATTGTTTGCTACCCTGGTCTAAGACAAACATCTGTCGCGTATCTAACCTTAGCCAGTCAACGAGTTATAGCAAATCAAAAACAACAGTTAGGTCCATTCAAAACAGTTTGAATGTTTTCACACATGAATACCAGATAAATCACATAATGCCATCAAATAACCAGATCAAATATTTCAGCCAAATAGCTAAAATAGAGTAAACAAATCACATATTCCAAATAAACAGTCATGAGTTTAGTTAAAAGCGAGCATGTATTCTCCCCCGAAAATAGTTATAAAACCGGTAAAAGTAGGGGTCATAAACTCACCTTAGCCACAGCAATGCAAAGATCACGACAGACACAACTGACATCGAGAAGCAAACACAACAGTCAAGACATACGGCACGACAGTTCCAAGATGTACAGGCACGACGGTACCCGGAGGTACAAGTACAGAGGTAAACAACGGTCTAGGATCGGCACAACCTAATACGTATACGATTATCTCAAAATACGTCTCGCACAATAATAAAGTCTATAAAAGACCGCGTGTCATAGTTTTCGTGGATTACTCGATTTTCAAAACTTATCAAAAGATTATTTTCAACGTTTCGTGTGGTGTGGTAAGAAAACATAGACTCGACACACAACTCTCGCCAAAGAGAAATAGACATCGACATGGTCGAAAGAATACGGACGAGAACTCAAACCAAAGAAGGCAAACCTAGAAGTTAACGACCAATAATCACTTCAAATAAAATAAATTAGTTTGTACGTTTCGGTATTTACCCCGTTATCCTAAATAATTTGTATAAAACATAAACGCTTTATAAATAGAGATGAGTTTAACTAATAAAATCGGTTTTCTCAAGTCGTTATGATTTTTATTAACCAAATCTGTAATTACCATATTTAATACTCCCTCCGTCACTTTTTATGTTTCGTTATCGTTTGCGTAATTATTAGTTTTGGGTTTATTGAAGATTTTGTGTCCGGTCCGAGTTTAATATATTAAAGTCTTTTCGAGTTTAATATATTATACCGTCTCAAGTATCAAGTCTCAAAATGTTCAATTAATCTGTAAGTCCGACAACGATCCATGATTTTCCAAGCGTCCAAGTATATTCAAATCCAAATCATGATTTCTAGTATAGTCAAATATTTAACATCCGAAATGTTACTACAACTAGACACAATTTTTGTCAAAATAATTGTTAATACCCTTATCAATTCAGTGGGCTTGTTAGCCCATTAAACACAACACATTCTTTTAACTTCAATCAAATACCTTCTTTAAGATTTTATTGTGGCTCAACTCGATGTTAAACCAAAACGTACCCTTAGTTTATACTTGGGCTAGGCCCATTTTTAAATAAACAAACGCACCCTACGGGGTTCTTGATGTTAACCGAGGTCAAAGACCAATGAGCACACCCTTATGATTGTTTTCTTAGCTAACCGAGACAATAATACCAATATAAGCAAACAATCGCAAGCACAAGAACCAACTATAACCCATCCGAGAACAAACCAGCAACTATGATACTAGGCAATTCCAAACCTCACGCTGAGATTAACTGTTAAACGAACGAGCAGCACTAGCTTCTATCGAGACCAAACCTGGTCATGATCCAAAACCCACTCGGGTTCTACACTCGACTCGCAACAAACAAATCGAGACCACATCTGAAACATCCCTTTTGGGTTACACATCCACCACAGATCCGAACACCACTCGAGTTCCATAAACAATAAATCAAACACCCTTACGGGTTTAACTCATAACACGCGACCAAACAATCGAGTAAACACCAAAGCAGTTTTCTTACCACACGAAAAGATTTTTAATATCTTCAAATCTGTTTTTAAAAGCAAAAGCAAATAACCATTTTTAATCTCTTTGTATCCCACGGAAACAATAACAAAAATAATAATCGGTTTATAAAGTAAAGACACTAGTAACAACAAGAGAGAAAATGAATGAGCGCGTGTAACAACCGGATGTGATGAGGAGTTCCCGAGGAACGTTTATATGGTGGCGGTGTAAGAAGAGGAGGGGTGGTGAGAGTGGTGGAGAGGGGAGGTTGGCGGCTGGGAATTTTTGAGGAGAGGGAAGGGAGGGTTTTACCCTAAAAATATTATAAAGTTGATTATATAATGCTAGGGTTAACCCTAGGGACCAATTATGTCAAAATCAAAGTCTAGGGTTGGGGGTGGAACTTTAGCCCAGGGACCATAGTTGTAGTTTTTGCTATCTTTCACGAAATCACGTCCGGGGCTCATTTAGACTAGTAAACGTTAGATTCAAGACTCGGGAATTACGCCATTGCGCTCAGAATAATTTTTCCGTTAAAAACGACTATTCATACGCCTCGTTTCTCACGAATAATAAAATAATCAAAACAAATCGTCGGTTGTGCCAGGTAATTTTACGCTTCGTGTACGAATTCCACGTTTGCGCCAGGTAATTTCACGTTTTAGGGTCAAATGAGCTCGGAAAGGTTCGTAAATGAAAAACAGAGATAATCTCGTCTAGAAATAAGTCTGAAAAATTACGGGTCGTTACACATTCGGCCAACAGTTTTTTACACACGCATCATCACTTCTCTTATTCATCTTTACTTTCTTTCTTTTATAGTCACACGTTGAGTAGTAGAGTAGTTAGATTAATATAGATTAGTTTGTTGTTTGTGTTTAAGGTTCGATTTAGATATAGAGGTTAACAAGTGGTATCATTCGCCATACTAGGATCTAGGTATAGTTGTGTCTGTTTTGTGTTTAACGTGAACTTTGAACAAAAAAAAAAGGTTGTGGCTTTTTGTTTTTAACGCATCATTTAGTGTGTTTATCATAAAAAGCTTGAAGCTTTTTGTTATATTAGTGACGTTTTGATAAAAAGTTTAAACCTTTTGAGGTTATTCGATTGGTTTTCGAAAGTTGACATTTCTTCTGATAAAAAGTGAAGTATGTGTAGCCCGGGTCGTTATCCCCAATGAAGGTTTGAATGGAATTTGTGTTCTCGATTCGTGAATACGTGTTTGAATAGTGGAAACACGGAGAGATTTTGGATTTTTGCTTTTCGAAACTGATAAAGTACTTAATTATAATCACTTTTTATAAAAGACAATATTTTTGAAAACTTAATATAAGCACAGAAAAAAGTAGAATAAGGTGGCCGCTTATAAAAGACTTGATTAAATTTTTTTATTTTATTTTATTTTTTTTGGTATTTTTATTTGAATAAGCACATGGAAATAAGCAATTTTCAAAACTACAACTTTAGTTGAAAAGCTAGAATAAGCACTCAAATAAGCATGGGAAAACTGATCAGTGTACTTAAAATGAAATAAGCTGAGATTTAAGGCTAAATGACTGATAAGATATGAAATAAGCTAAAGAAACTCTGAAATAAGCTAATGGGGACTTACGGGAGACTGAATAAGCTACAATCTATGGAAAATAAGCTATGAACTAAACTAATAAGCTAAAATTGTCTGCTGATGTACCTATGGTACATGGCAAAAGGGCTTATTTCAAGCCCCTAAAAAGCAGTCAAATTAAAATCTAAAAAATCAACAAAAAATAGACATGGATAAATAAGCCATCCAATTAATTCTATGCAAATTTTCAGCTTATAACATCTAATATTGAGCAAATTAAAATCAACAAATGGCCTGCAAGAAATGAAAAATCACAAATTGCAGTATGCTATTTAACTTGTGGGTTGATTATGCACTAACTTAGAACAAGGCTAAAGGGATGTTTATCACTACTGATAATAGACTAGTTGGACACCTAATGAGGCAAAAATGAGGGCTTATAAGCTCTTTTTACACCATAATTTTACTAACAGTCAATGCAATTCCATGAAACCTTCCATATTAACTTAAGACATCTTACAAACAACTTATTTATACTAATTTAAGCTAGACTAAAGATGTTACAATGGTAAATGAACAATGCCTGACCCCTTTTTACCCGTTTGACCCATAAGCCAAACACCCCCTTAAGTAACTGTTTTTGGTTTTTGATAAGATTAGACCGATTTAGGCTAAACTACTTAATCAAACTTAATATTAAAACTATATTAACTAATTTTAAGCTAAAATTGACACATAAAAAGCACTTAGATAAGCATAAACTATTAAAGCTAAACTAGGCTATAAAATTAGAAATTGAGCTAAACTTAGAACTAGCAAAGGAAAATAGGTAAATAAGCAACTAATTACAACAAATAGACTAGCAAAGCAGAAATAACACCAATAAGTACTATATTAAGCAGTAAATAAGCAATAGAAATAAATGAGAAATTAACTAGTAACTTTCAAGTAGTCCAAAGCTTAGAATAATAAGAAGTAGAAGAATAAGAAGAATGAGCTCATAAAGGAGAGCTAAAGGAAGCAAAGGGTCATCATCATCATCATAATATATAAGCTCAAGTGCTTATTCATCCATAGTTGACTTTCGTTGACCAATTTTAGAATTTGAGATTGGATTTGAAATTAGTAACTAATAAGCCTCACAAAAGCTATAGAGAGCTAAAATGAGCTTATGCCAACTGAAATCAAGCTTGTTGAAGCTTATGAAACCTATTCTACAATATTTTTTATTTTTCAAAGGATTTTTTTTTTTTTTTTTTTTTTTTTTTTTTTTTTTTTTTGGATTTTTGTTTAAAACAGAAGTAACAAAAGTAAATGGAGCTACTAGAAACCATAAGAAAGCTAAGACAGTAACAAAAGAGCTTATACAAGCTTAAACAAACATAAATGAGACATTAAGTAAATTGTTGAGATGGAAATTAGAAGTAATAAAACAGGAAATAAACTGAAATTATATTGAATTAAAACTTGATTACACTAGAAATGAAGAGTACAAAAGCTTAATTTGACTAAGGAAGAAATTTCAACAGAGTAACACTACTAACTTCTACACTACGAATGGTCTAAAAGCAGGACAAAAATTATGTGTGTGTCTTCATTTCTTTAAATAGCCATCCCAAAAGCTTCACTGATCCTTCCTGAGCAAATCCCACTCGTCCAATTAGCTTTAAGTCATCTCAGCCGTCCTTTCCATTTTTGGCGGGAAAAGTAGTTAACTGCTTTTGAGGTTTAGCAGGCCATGTGGTAGCATGTGGGCATGTGAGGGAGTAGCTGGAGGGGGGTTGGAGTGTAGCAGAGAAGGTGCAGGGATAATGGTGCTGGATTGTCCGGGGATAAGGAGGCAAGTGGGGAAGATAAGGTGGTATGTGATGAAGCGAAAAGTGTACCGCTTTTAAGGGGTCATTTAAGCCCTAAATCGTATTTATTTGATCAAATATCGCCCTAAATCGTTCCTTTTGTCATTTTAGGTACTTTTGAGGAGAAATCTGGAAAAGGAGGCATTTTGGACGTTTTTGGAGCATAAAAGTGAAGAAAACGACAAAGTCTCAAAATTGTGCTGGAAGTTACCTTTGACGGCGTCAGGATTTACTCCAGACGGCGTCATGGCTTGGCAAGAAAAGGTGGATGTGAAATTTACTCATGATAAGCCAGTGAAAATTGCATGTGAATTCTGACGGCGTCACGCTTTAACCTGATCAAGGGCGTCACGGCTTAATTCAAAGAGGGACGGCGTCACGTTCAAGGTCTGACAGCGTCAAGCCTTGATAAGCCAGAATGGATTTTGGAGAGCTAAAGAGGGACGGCGTCAAGAAGGTCATCCGGGAACCCTAAAAGCGGCGAGGTGACGGCGTCACACTCCATAACGTGACGCCGTCAGATCCAAAAGTCTATATATAGTTTTCTAATTTTTTGTCATTAGTGTGGAACTTAGTGTGGAATTTTTGGGAGAAAACCCTAAGACGATTTTAGCATCTTTTTCAAGGCTTTTTGCCTTGAGATCTTCCATGTTACATTGAAGATAAGTTATCAATTAATCATTCAATATGTCTATGTGTTGTTTGATTCTATCTTGTTCTTGTCTTTTGTTTAACATGTTAGGCTAGATTTATCTTGTGTTTGCTTAGATCTAATGAAACCTAGCTATTGATTATTGGTTGTTAGTGTGTTGTTAGTTGGATTGGCTCTGAACAGTCAACTAATATCAACCACGGATGTGGTCAAACAAAGTCAAACCAATCAAGAACACAATGCAATTATCCAAGGAGTATAGTTTTATCCCCGGGTCGTTTAAGTCCCAGCGAGATGCGAAATTGTGCTTAAAAAACGGATCGTGATCAAGTGTTTATGAACAGAAAAGGGATTATGAATTTGATTACACTAAGAAGATAAGAAAATAGCTTTAACCAAGCTATATAAACAAGAACTGGAAACCAAATTACTTAAAAACGTATAAAAACCTAAAAACGTACGTTTAAATTTAAATAAACGTAAACGTACGAAATAAAAAGTGAGTTTTAAGAAATAAAAGGCCTACGGATATGAAAATTATATTTTTACAATCCTAATAATAAAAGAAAATTATTGGAAAAAGAAAATTATTTATTTAACTTATTAATTAATTATTATTAATTAAAAACTATTTAATAATTATTTTTTAACTATTTTAAATTCTAATAAATACTAAACCAACAAAGAAAAATCTGAAATTTTTTCTATAAATACTTTAAAGTGACAAGAAGCTAAGAAAATTATAAAAATGAAAATTACTTAATTAAAATTTAAAAAGATAAATTCTATTAAATAGAAGCTATCACTATATTTCTATTTTTGATTTTTTTAAGTCCTAATAATATTTTTATATTTTTACTAGATTACAAATGACAAAAGAAAATTATGAAAATTGGATTTATATTTTTCTGATTATTTTTCTATTTTTTATGATTTAATTACTATTAAAAACTAATAAAAATGATTAAAAATATAAAATAACTTAGGAAAAATCTGAAAAATTTAAGTTAAGTCTAAATTAATATTAAAAGGCTAGGAAAATTAAAATTGGAACTTGTCTAAGGCTGATGGATTGATTTGGGCTAATAAGCAGTTTGCTTATAAGCACAAAATAAGCTAAAAAGCAAATAAAGTTGCCAAAAGTTCAGGAACAGGCTAATATGATGAAATAACCACAAATCAACTAAAAAACACAAATAATAACAAGAGATTAAGCAGGTTAGGCAATTGACTGATGTGGATTCTTAACACAGAAATCTCAGGAAATAGCCCAACTTGCAGGCAAGATTAAGCACTCAAATAAGTTGCTGAGATGCAATCTTAGGGGGGCAAAAGCTTCTCTATACTACTGAGAGTCTTAAAAACACAAAAGCCCTATCACAATCACTCCAATTGATGTCCAATTTTGCCCAAGATCAGCAACCAAAAACCATGTCTCTGCTGATCTTTTGACTTTTGCAGAAAAGAACAAAGGTTGACTTTGGTGAGATTTGAATGATCACTACTGACTAAGATTGGTGTATTAAGCTATGAAAAGACTATGCTAAGCAACTTTAACAACAATTGAACTGATTTGATGAGTTTCACAAACCAAATCACAACAGTGAAGCTGTTGTGATTTAATCTTGGTGATTTTGACTTTTTATTGAAAATGAGCAAAGTTTAAGGTTTGACTGAGCTAGTATGAACTAGTATAACATGTACCAACAGAAAACAACAACAAACAAGCACTATAAACCCAATAATTCAGCAAATCCAAACACCCTTTTTAAACTTAAAATTGATGATTTTCAAAGGATTTCTTAGATTCAGACCATACCACTGATTCAAGACTTCATTTTATCATTAAATAAGACTAAAGAAACATAAACAAACAATAACACAAGCATAAAACTCAGGATTCACTTAGTATGCTAGTTGACTGTGAAATTAAGAATTTAAAGCAACTATGGATTCTAAATAACAAGCAACAAGTTTTATGCTATGAATCTACTTAATAATAACTTAGAAAAACAGAAACACAATGATCAAAGCTTATGAACAACTAACACAGTGAAATGCCAAATTACTTAGAAATGCTTACAACTGATGTCAAGCTTGAAACCAAGAACAAGGACCAAAGAAGCACTCCTATAGAACCTCCTCAGGTTCACTAACCCAGGGCAATCCAATATTTACCCTGCTCCAGCCATGAACACCATGAACCTGTTGTGTTGACTTTTGTTGACTGTTTATGAATTTTTGATTTTTCTATTACTAACTGATTTTAATGATTACTAATAGCTTTTATAAGCTATTTAGGAGCTTATATGAACCTGTGAAGTCCAAAAAAAAAAACTCTAACAACAACATTCAATCATACATGAGATTTTTGAAATTGAGAAAAATGCATAAACTAAGATTGAACTGAAGACTTGAAATTAATTATTGGAAAAGATTTATATTACACTGGAACAACTAAAAACAACACTTGAAAGATTAAAATTACACTGAGAATTTAAATTTAACTAATTCGACACTAAATAACTAAAATTACACTAGATAATCTATTACATACTCTCTCCTCTGCTCTTTATAGTCTCTAATCTTCTTGTCGACATCTCTGAGTGATTCCCACCATTGAATTGCTCTGATTTAATCTCCACAGTCCATTTGGCATTTTGGCGGGAAAAGTGGATTTTGGTGATTAACTCTGATTTTGCTAGTGGGGAGTGGGAGGGATGCATTAATTGGTTTTGGCATGTTAGGTGGAGTGTTGAGGAGGGGGGATGAGGTGGATGGTGGTTTTGGGTGAGCTGGGGGGTGACTAACTGGTATTGGCGGGGTTTAGTGAGGAAGAAGGAATACCAGGGTTGGTTTGACCCTGGTTTGACCTGGTATTTTTATTTATTTAAGGGTTGGGCCGGGTTAAGGTTTAGTGATTGGGCTGGGTTTAGATAAGCAGCTAGGATGTTGGGTTTAGGATTAGTTTAGGGTCCGGATTTGGTTTATAGAAAATAAGCACAAGGACCAATTATGTAATTTCTGCAAAGTAGAGGGGCTGAACCTGTAACAATTTCAATGTTAACACAAGGACCATATTTGCCATAGATGAATAGTACAAGGGTTATAATTATTTATTTTCCATTTTAAATAACCCAGGGACCATTTTTGACATTTTTTTAAAGTTGAGGGACCTTTTTGTAATTTTTGCTCAAACAATCATTCAAGGACCAAATTTGACAATTAAGATTATTTTAGGGACCTTGAATGATAAATTCCACTTTTTTTAGATTCTAGGGACTAGATTTGCCAAATTATGAAAGTTCAGGGACTAAAATGCAAATTATGCCATTTATTGTTTGTTTTTTCCCTGAAACTTATAAAAACACAGTCAGATGATATTTTTATACATTTTTAGACTTTTTAAAGTGTTTTTGACTGTTTCTGTAGCTCAAATGTGAAAGAAATGATGAGTATTTACACACTCATCAATCCCCCACACTAAACTATTGCTAGTCCCTAGCAATCTTTTATGAAGTTTTTAATGGATGTATCTCTTTACCAGAAGCCATCACCTCTGGAGTAGCCAAATGTTTCAGTTCAAGTAAGAACTATGGTACACTGATAACCATGTGATTTTGAGCAAATCACCAGCTGTAAACGGTTTTGATTTGTCTTTACCAGAAGCCGTTTGCTTCTGGACTAGCCAGCTCTTAGATAAACTATTATCTTTGGTGAGCTGATTACCAATTATGGTATTCCAAAGCCTTTACCACAAGCCATAACCTTGCGGGCTAGCCAACTCTTCACTAATTAAAGATATGGTGAGTCGAGAACCATACAATTTTTGGCAAATTGCAAGCCATAAACGGATTTGATATATCTTTACCAAGAGCCGTTTGCTCCTGGATTAGCCAATCCTTATGTGGGTTAGACATGGCGGACTGATAACCATTTTCTGAGTTCTAAGTGAGAAAAAATTTTAAAATTTTGGCTAAAATGGGGGTGCTAGATGATACATTTGATAAAATTCGCTAGAATTTCCCCCCCACACTTAGAACTGAATATTGCCCTCAATATTCAAAGAACCGGCTGTTAAACCAACACTTAGAACGTAAAAGGGAAATACTGAATAGCCATTATTTTTATATACATATTTATTTTATTTTTATTTAATTTGCATTTAAGCCGTTAAGGCATGCAAATTCCCTTTTTTTTTTTTTTTTTTTTTTTAATTGAGGAAATATACATATATACAACCTGTGGGGCATCTCCCCCACACTTAGATGGTAGAAAATAGAAAGAAGTCAGAAATATGGGTGAAAACCCATATGGTGCGGGCTAATGTTTTTGATCACCGAGTCACTAGCTTGACTCGACCCCGAATTAAGTTGATTCCTCCCGAACAGTTAGGTTTATCACGCAAGCTAACCGCTTGTGAACGGCCAACTGTAATAAAGTGCTCCTGAACAGCCCGGGAGAAAAAGCAATTTAAAAGTCTACGGGGAAGTAAGTGGAAGAGACCATCTCCCCCACACTAGGTGGTAGAAAAGAGAAAGAAAACAGAGACACGGGTGAGAACCCATGTTTTGCTAATGTTTTTGATCACCGAGTCACTAGCTTGACTCGATCCCCGCATTCATTGGTTCATGGGGAAAGTTTGAAGATCCGGGACAACCATGAATGGTATGTCCTCTCCAAAGTAGTGTTTTAATCGATGACCATTCACTTTAAAATTTGGTCCGTCATTTTGAGATAACTCAACGGTACCATATGGATAAACTTTTGTAACAGTGAATGGACCAGACCAACGGGATTTGAGTTTTCCCGAGAAAATCTTCAATCTTGAATTGAAAAGAAGGACTCGATCACCAACGTTGAAAACGCGGTTCTTGATTTTAGAGTCATGAATCTTCTTTGTCTTTTCTTTATAAATCAAAGAGTTCTCGTAAGATTGATCACGCAGTTCATTTAATTCATTCATTTGAATTTTTCGGTGATCACCCGCAGTTTGAAGGTCAAAGTTAGCATGTTTCAAGGCCCAGTAGGCTTTGTGCTCTAATTCGATCGGAAGATGACATGCCTTTCCGTACACAAGCTTGTAAGGTGTACACCCGATGGGTGTTTTATAAGCTGTACGAAAGGCCCATAGTGCATCATCCAATTTATCCGACCAGGATGCACGATTTTCTCCTACAGTCCTTTCTAAGATTCTTTTAATTCCCCGATTTGAAACTTCAACTTGCCCACTTGTTTGTGGGTGATACGCAGTAGAAAGACGGTGAGTTACACCATACTTTTGCATGACTTTGTCAAATTTGTCATTGCAAAAATGCGTACCACGATCACTGATTATAGCACGTGGGGTTCCAAAACGGGCAAAAAGAGCTTTCAGGAATTTTACAACAACTCGGGCATCATTAGTGGGTAAAGCTTTTGCTTCAACCCATTTTGACAAATAGTCAACAGCCACGAGAATGTATTTGTTTCCTCGAGATGATGGAAATGGCCCCATAAAGTCAATGCCCCAGACATCAAAGATTTCACAGACTTGAATTGCATTTTGTGGCATTTCATTTCGTTGTGAAATATTTCCGTGACGCTGACAAGCTTCACAAGTTTTTATGAGATCTTGGGCATCCTTATAGATTGTGGGCCAATAAAACCCGGAATCAAACACCTTTTTGGCGGTGTAGTTTGGACTATGATGGCCCCCCGTGGGTCCAGCATGGCAAGCTTTGAGAATGTCAATAGCTTCCTGTCCGTAAACACACCGTCGGATGACTTGATCCGCACAGATTTTGAACAAGTAGGGGTCGTCCCAGAAGTAATGTTTAACATCCTTGAAGAATTTATTCTTCTGCTGGGTCGACATCCCTTTCACTATGAAGTTACCCGCATGGTAATTTGCGAAGTCGGCAAACCATGGGGTAGTAGAATCTCCTCGAAAAGTAACCGCATTGAGTGTCTCGAGAGGAAATGTTTCATTTATTTCCTTTTTCTCGAAAACATCTTGGTGTGGGTTTTCTAATCGGGATAGATGATCAGCAGCTAGGTTCTCAGCTCCTTTTTTATCACGTATAATGATATCAAATTCTTGCAAGAGGAGAACCCAACGGAGTAATCTCGGCTTTGCATCTTGTTTTGCAAAGAGATATTTGAGAGCCGAGTGATCCGTATACACTACACATTTTGTCAAGATCAAATATGGCCGAAACTTCTCAAAGGCATACACCACAGCCAATAATTCTTTTTCTGTAGTGGTGTAATGAGTTTGAGCTTCAGTCATAGTTTTACTTGCGTAGTGGATAGGCTGAAAATGTTTGGCTTTTCGTTGCCCCAGGACTGCACCGATTGCAAAATCACTTGCATCGCACATGAGCTCAAAGGGAAAATCCCAGTCGGGGGCAACTAGAATGGGTGCCTCAGTAAGCTTTTTCTTTAATATGTCAAAAGCTTTGATGCACTCTGGTGAGAAGATAAAAGGAGCATCCTTTTCAAGAAGATGAGTCATAGGCCGGGCGATTTTAGAAAAATCTTGTATGAATCTACGATAGAAACCGGCATGACCCAAAAAACTCCTAATACCTTTGACGGTAGTGGGATGAGGCAATTTACCAATGACATCAACTTTAGCTTTGTCAACCTCAATCCCGTTCTTTGATATCTTATGGCCGAGGACAATGCCCTCTCTGACCATAAAATGACTCTTCTCCCAATTTAGACAAAGGTTGGTGTCTTTACACCGTTTCAACAATATTTTCTAAATTAGAGAGACATGCTTGGAATGAATCCCCAATGACCGAAAAGTCATCCATAAAGACCTCCATTGTTTTACCAATCATGTCGGTAAATATGGCCATCATACACCTCTGGAACGTGCCTGGAGCATTACATAAGCCGAAAGGCATACGTTTATAAGCAAAGGTTCCATAAGGGCACGTGAAGGTAGTCTTTTCTTGATCTTGTGGATCAATGGGAATTTGAAAGTAACCCGAGAAACCATCAAGGAAACAATAGTACTCGTTCCCTGCTAATCTCTCAAGCATCTGATCCATAAAAGGTAGAGGAAAATGGTCTTTACGGGTAGCATCATTTAACTTACGATAGTCAATGCAAACACGCCATCCCGTAACCAAACGAGTTGGAATCAACTCATTTTCATCATTCGTGACAACAGTCATGCCACCTTTTTTTGGAACACAGTGAATGGGACTAACCCAAGGACTATCAGAGATGGGATAAATCAATCCTGCATCAAGAAGTTTGAGAACCTCTTGTTTGATAACATCATGGATTTTGGGATTTACCCTTCGCTGGTGTTGGACTGCTGGTTTGAAGTCATCCTCCATTAATATTTTGTGAGTACAAAATTCAGGGTCAATACCCTTTATGTCGGAGAGTTTCCAAGCAATGGCTTGCTTGTGTGACTTTAAGACCTTTATTAGAGCAGTCTTTTTCCTCATCACTTAAATCTTTAGCAATAATGACGGGTAATTTATCATCACCCTCCAAAAATGCGTACTCAAGATGAGGCGGTAAGTCTTTGAGTTCGACCTCAGGAAATTCATCAGTTTTCTCAACTGATCTGATTTCCTCTTTATGAAGTTCAACGGGAGGGAGTGGAGGAGAATTGTCCTGATTTAACAATGTCTCAAGAAGAAGAATATCTCCCTCCAGATCAATCTCAGCGTCATCAATTCCCTCTAGGAATGAATCACACTTGAGAAAATCATCGATCTCTTCCAAATTGAAATCACCTCCCTCAAACGGAGTGAGAGAAGGGGAAGAGTCGGAAATGCCAGGTAAAGAAGATGTGGTGGTTTCCCCACTCACAGAATTATCAGAATAACCAAGAAACTCTTGAGAATACTCCTCTGAAACAATATCAATGACATCGATTCGGTTAACTGATTCAGAATCATAATTTGAGGAGTACCTCGAAGTTTGATCGAGGTTAAAGGTAACAGCTTCATGACCCACACGTAATGTGATTTCATGCTCAAATACATCTATGAGAGCACGGCCCGTTCTTAGGAATCCTCTTCCAAGAATGAGAGGAACTCTAGGATCAGCATCGAAATCAACAACCACAAAGTCAGCTGGAAAATGGAACTTTCCTACTTTCACAAATACGTCCTCAGCAATGCCGAGTGGACGAGATATTGAACGATCTGCAAGTTCAAGAGTCATGCAGGTAGGAGTAAGTTCAGGAAGAGAAAGTTTCTTCCATACTGATTTAGGCATCAGGTTTATGCTTGCACCAAGATCGGCCAAGGCATAGCATTCAACCATTCCTGGAAAGACACAAGGTAGTAGAAACCTTCCAGGATCTCCAAGCTTCTCGGGAAGCTTTTTCAAGATAACTGCTGAGCAGTTCTCATTCAATGGAGTCTTTGCCATTTCGAACAGTTTTTCCTTGTTGCTTAACAAGTGTTTGATTGTGGATGCAAACTTGGGCATCAGAATGATAGCGTCCGCAAAGCTTATGTCAAAGTGTAATTCTTGAAAAATTCGGAAGAATTTATCCATTTGTTGACTAGCTTTTTCGCGGAGCTTTTGCTCATTTAAACGTGATGGGTAGGGAATAGAAGTTTTGGATTTAGGGTTTTCAACCGGGGTTTCAGGATGTTCAAAGACAACTTGAGGTTTAGTCTTGGGTTTCGGGACAATTTGAGGTTGGACGTTGTTGGTACCTCCGTTATTGGTAGGAAATACCTGGTCCTTAGTCACCTCAGGCTCACTTCCCACTACCTTGGGGGAAGAAGAAGAAGTGGTAGTGGAAATAGTGGGTCCCTCATATGAAACACCACTTCGGGTTGTGATCGCCTTAGCATCGCCCTTCGGGTTAGCGATCGTGTTGCTCGGAAGTTTTCCTGAGCCCGAAGGTTGATCATTTAAAGATTTTTTAATCTCAGAGATCTGGCTGACCAATAACCTGTTTGTGTCCTCTTGAGCTTTCATGAACTGCCTCAATAACTCATCAGATGATGGATGTTGGGCTGGAATGGCTTGATGTTGATTAGGGAAATTTTGCATTCGGTTATTTTGATTATAACCTTGATGCTGAAAATTCCCTTGATTTGGATTACCATTTCCCTGAAAATGATTTCCCTGATTGGAATTGTTTCGGTTAAAGTTTCCTTGGTGTTGGAAACCTTGATTTTGTCCAGAATTGAAATTCCCTTGGTTTTGATAACCTTGGTTCATTCGAGGTTGATTTTGGTTCCGGTTTTGCAAATTCTGGTTATGATTAAAACCGGGTGGTCCTTGGTAGGTGCTAGCTCGGTATGGTTCCATTTGAGGACGGTATTGATTACCCCCCTGATTTGAAGTACCGGCTATAGCATTCACTTCAAAAGGACTACCATCGGTGGCAGTACAGTCGTAGTATGCGTGAGGGCCACCACAAGTAACACAGACTTCCACTTTCTTCACTTCAGCATGTGAAGGAGTTTGTGTGAAAGTGACTTTCTTTTGGCTTGAGAGAACCAAAGCTTGAATAGCATCCGTGAGTTTGTCAATCTTAGCATCGGTGCTAGAAGTACTCACGGGAGATGAAGTAGAAGGACCGGCACTAGCCTGAGAGTGATGCGTGGTTTTGTAACCTTACAACAGGTTTTACCTCTCGAGGGATCTCAAGAGGCTTACAACCCCACCAGGCAGTGTACCTGACCGATGTAGTATAGTGTAGTGGTAAGTACGGGGGATTGATCGTTCTCCACAGGGAATAGTGTTCGTTAGGTATGAAAGGCTACTCTAATTAGGTCTAAGGGTTGAGGAAGATTCTTTTTGTATTTTTATGTTTTTATGAAAGCAAGTAAAATCTCGGTTTTGAAAGAGTGGGCGGAATTAGTTGCTAGTCAACTAACCCAAATTACTACGAATGCAATAAAATAAAATAACAAAAATGAAAATGTGGTGAGAAACTTATGTGTAGAGAAATGTGTTTACTTAGATTTCCTTACTCCCTAACTATCTTTTACCGGTTAATTAGTGTGTATTAGTCGCGTGGATGACGGGTGTATTCCTTAATACCATTCGTGGGGTGGCGTACTTACTTCCCCAACTCTACAAGCTCCTACTTCACTCCTATGTCGAGCCGGCTAGGAAGCTCCTAACATGGGATCACTAGAATTCGCTTGTGCATTAAATACAACCATAAAAACCTTTAGTACGCATTTGGTTCATGTTTCTTAAGACGTTCAAGCAAGTTACCGAATAGGAAGTTAGCCAGTTTTCTTAAGCCTAACATAGATAAACAATCATCCAATACAACTAATAACACACTAATAACCAATAATCAATAGCTAGGTTTCATTAGATCTAAGCAAACACAAGATAAATTTAGCCTAACATGTTAAACAAAAGACAAGAATAAGATAGAATCAAACAACACATAGACATATTGAATGATTAATTGATAACTTATCTTCAATGTAACATGGAAGATCTCAAGGCAAAAAGCCTTGAAAAAGGAGCTAAAATCGTCCTAGGGTTTTCTCCCAAAATTCCACACACTAAGCTCTCCCTAATGACAAAAAATTAGAAAACTATATATAGATTTTTGGATCTGACGGCGTCACCTTATGGAGTGTGACGCCGTCACCTCGCCGCTTTTAGGGTTCCCGGGTGACCTTCTTGACGCCGTCCCTCTTTAGCTCTTCAAAAATCCATTCTGGCTTATCAAGGCATGACGCCGTCGAACCTATAACGTGACGCCGTCCCCTTATGATTTAAGCCGTGACGCCCTTGATCAAGTTAAAGCGTGACGCCGTCAGAATTCACATGCTATTTTCACTGGCCCGTCATGAGTAAATTTCACGTCCAACTTTTCTTGCCAAGGCATGACGCCGTCCAGAGTAAAGTCTGACGCCGTCAAGAGTAACTTTTAGCCGATTTTTGAGACTTTGCCGTTTTCTTCACTTTTTGCTCCAAAAACGTCCAAAATGCCTCCTTTTCCAGATTTCTCCTAAAAAGTACCTAAAATGACAAAAGGAACGATTTAGGGCAATATTTGATCAAATAAATACGATTTAGGGCTTAAATGACCCCTTAAAAGCGGTACACTTTTCGCTTCATCAAATACCCTTACACTTGAGATTTGCTTGTCCTCAAGCAAATGCGCTTTTATTCTAATCAAAATACAAGTTAGGGGTCATTTAATGCTAACATAAAAGTAATTACAACAAATAATCGTTCCACTTTAATCATAATAAGCACGGAGATTACAAACTAGCACCTCACAAGTAGTGTTTAGATACTCACATCTCTCAAGTGTCATCAAAATAAATCTCATAAATGAAAACGGATAATATCTCTCACTACCTGTCATAGCAAATAGATTACCATAGGCTTGGGAAAGGATCAAAAACCTCCTCCACTAGGCGTAAGCACCTAAGATAAACTATCAAAGAGGGCTTTTAAACGGGTTATAACGTTAGGTGTAAGGAAAAGGAAAACACGGTTTTGTTGGATAAGGGATATTTTACTGGTGGCGAGTTAAAGATCTTGATTAATTACATGTACTATACAATGTTGCTAAGCCAAGACTCGACTCAATCTTAAGCTAGAAACAAAATAACAAAAACATAAAACATAAAATAAAACGGGATGGTAGTCCGTATGTTTTTTCTATTTTCTTTTTCTCATTTTTTTTGTATTTTTCTTGATTTTTTTTTTTTTTTTTTTTTTTTTTTTTTTTTTTTTTTTTTCTTTTCATACACTCTTGCCCTACCATCCAAAATAATACATCATAGGGGCATTGCATTCCCCTTACACTTGAACTTTTACATAACTTTACAATTAACTATTCTAATGACTCGAATTAAGATAATTGAAAAACTTGGAGTACTTTTAAAATATTTTAGCACATATGGGGGTAATAATGTTGTTCTTCCCCATTACTCCATTACACTAGTACTTTACCCATGAGTCCCAATCGTCCCAAAACAATATGTACAAGGATATGACTTGACTTAGCAACCATGTAATCAACTAGATAATTAACTTGGGTTTAAACAAATGTTGTAACAATAATGCACTAAAAATGAGTGCATACAAGGTAGGCTAAGGCGATTTGGGTGTACATTTTAGTGGGGTGTAACAAATTCTTCCTTTAAGTAAAATGCTCAAAGGTCGAAACGTAAAGATAGGCTCTGAGGGGTGTACTAGGGGTATCGTGTACAAAAAATGAGTACAACGCAAAGGGTGTGGGAGAATTACTTGACCAATGTAGCCAAAGTAATTATAACAAAAACACAGGTGTAAAAAAATGGGTTAATCCTAATGCCTCTTATCATGTAGTAAATCTAACTACACGAATGTAGTCTCACTTGTGGCCTTGGAATGGTCCTAACGCAAGTTCTAGAATCTAAGTGCTACCGGTACACACATCATAGCATAAATGCTTTTCCTACCAATTCTAGGGGCGAACCTCACATATTTGGGGGTGGAAAATTTTTTAGTGGTACGGTTTTTGTGCTAGTCATATAACTCCTATCCGTGAGACGCTCATTAAGATCAAAGTTTCACTCCTATATGTTGTAAAAAATTTTAAATTTGGCACTAAAATTACCTTAACAAGTATTTATCTCAGTTTTATTACACATCTACCATTAAACAAATAAAAATCAAGCGCAATGGCATTCTCTAAAATCGTACTTTTACCCTCCCCTTACACTTAAGATGAACATTGTCCCCAATGTTCAAATAACAAGATGTAAAAGCAAAAAGTAAAAGAATGAAATCAAATACTCCCCTGATTCGTTCGGTGGATAATGAAATTACACGGTTAAATCTTCCTCCAAAGAGAATGTTGAAGCTCCATGACTAATGCATCGCCATAAGCTTGATTCCATAAACATCTCCTTGTCCAAAATAACCTGTTAAACCTGAGAAAACAAACACGAAAACCTGCATAACATCGGCGGGAAAAATCTATATATAAGGATATAATGCTTGTGGAATGATAATTTTGCAGATTCCTGGAGATTATAAGTTGGAGATCTTAATAAAAACTTTTTATGAAAACAAAACTTTCAAAAATTTCTGGAAATTAAATCTGACGCCGTCAGGTTATAACCCCTGACGCCGTCAGAAATGACCTGACAAAAATTTTCATTTTAAGTTTCCGGAAAATTTCTGGAAAAACCTTTACCTTACTTCCTGGAAATCCTGCAAAACATCATTATGACTCGATACAAGCATTTGACTCAAACAAACACGAATATGTATGTTAATTTATTATTATTACGATTCATGTTAATTTGTGTTCTAATAAACCGATTTAGATTTCCCTTACACTTATCTTTTGCAAAATACCTTTATATGTAGTTAAGACGAAGTTAAAAACAAAATAAAGCATTTTCACAAATTAGTTTTGAACATGAATCAATACTAAATTAAACACACATACGGAAACAAATAAAAATAAACAAACAAACAAATAAATAAACACACGAAGCAAATAAAACAAATAAAGCTTGGGTTGCCTCCCAAGAAGCGCTTTTCTTTATTAACGAGTCTTGTAGCTAGACTCAAAGTCACGTACATTACGTGACTCCATCATTCATAATGACGTATCCCTGATAGATATGATCCTTGTTATCAGGGTGGTGGTGTCTCAATCGCTCGACATTCGCAGTTACTTCACCTCCTCCTTTGCTGGTCAAGCTTACTTTCCCATCTTGGTGTAAACTTTTAATTGTGAATGGTCCGTACCACCAGGGACTTAGTTTATTGGTAGGTGCTTCTGTTTCTGAATGCCTTAGGAGCACTGAGTCTCCTTTTGTAAATTCAACGGGGTTATTGGGGTGCTCATCAGCCTCAATATAATCGTTATTTCCATCCTTACATTCTCTAATCTCATTTTCCATATAACTCTTAATCCTTGCCTCCCATGCAAGAATTTTCTCTCGAACATTACCACGGACTATATTAGTGTGAGCCTCCATCTTCTTCTGCAGAGCAACATCTCGTATATGTCGTGGAATCGTTGGGAAGTTTATTGTTTTCTTCCCCTTCTTCATTTGGATGGTGCTATTTTCGTAATTGATTTGTGCTCTAGTGGTAGCGAGAAAGGGTGCCCCAAGGATTATTGGCATATTCATATCATTTCTCTCAATGATCATGAAGTCGACCGGATACAGGAATCCGGCAACGTTGACCAACACATCTTCTGCAATTCCTAACGGATACTCATAAGAATGCTTTGCAAAGGAGAGTTTAGTATGGGTGATGGATGGCAACTCATCGGTTAACTGAACATAAACGGATAAAGGCATCAAATTTACGTCGGAACCTTGGTCAGCTATCGCATCCAGATACTTGTGTTTTCCAATGCTGCATGGTATTTCAAAGACCCCGTAGAATTTCTGCTTTTCCACTAACTTTTGTCCTATGAGGCATTCATACAATTGCCCACCGGGTAATGTGTCAGATTTATCATCCGGTTCCACCTTCTTGGACTTCTTGTTGGGTAGATGAGTACGTCGATAGTTTCTCACCCAATCGTTTATGGTCTCCTTGTTTATTTCGTGCTTCAAGTAATGCTTCACTTGTTGTGACACTGGCGGTTCAACCAATTGGCGCTCCTCAGAGGGCGCCTCCTCTCCCTTGTCGGAATCGCATTTGTACGCATTGGTGTTTCCATTATTAAGTGGGATGAGGTCAATTTTGTTAACTTCCATAGTTATGGATTTCCCTCTTCCATCATTTCCGCCCTCTTGGACGACGGAGGTGGCCTTGACAAATTTAGTGTTAGGAACATCAGCGTCATTCCTCACCAACACTTTTTCAGGGGCTTTTGTATTTGTGTATTCTTTCAAAAGATTCATCATCTCCGCCATCTTCTCTTCCATTTCCTCCTTTTGTTTGTAGACGGCTTCCTCAAATTTTGCCAACCGTTCGGAGTGTTTTGACATGTACTCTCTCATTCGAGCTTCGAATGTTGGACTAAGTTCCTGAGGTGGTGAGTTGGGTGGAGCGTGCTTATGGAAGGGTTTAGTATTTTCCCTACGGGGTGATTCGGATAATGGTATTTGCTTAACGCTTGAGACTGAGTTAATTGTTGCTTTTTGTGGACTTAAGGGTCTCTTTTGCTTTTCCATAAGATATGCAACCCTTTTCTCAAGTTCACTAACGCTTTCCTCAGTGATTTGATTGGCTGTATCGGGCGATGAATATGTCTTGACTGCCGAGCGCACGTCGTGGGAGACTTGCCATAGTTCATCATCGTCGGATGCAAGCTCATCAATGATCTCCCATGATTCCTCGGCGCTTTTGTCGCGCAATCTGCCCCCGGCGGCTCGATCGATGGCACGCTTGGTGTGGTAATCAACATGGTCATAGAAGATTTGGATTTGAAGCCATAGATTAATGCCATGGTGAGGGACTTTTTGAAGTAAGTCCTTGAATCGAATCCATGCCCCGTAGAGGGTTTCGCCTCGACGTTGTTCAAACATCAAGATATCCTTTTTTAGCTTGGTAGTTTCTCCCCGGTGGGAAAAACTGAGCAAGGAAACGAGTGGTGAGATCATCCCAAGAGGTGATGGATCCTGCGGGTTGACGTTCTAGCCACTGACTAGCTTGGTCCCGCAAAGAGAATTGGAAGAGACGCAATCGGGTCGTCTCTCGAGTGGCAACATCAAGGTCTATAGAATCAACGATTTTAAGAAAGTCCTTGAGGTGTTGATTAGGATCTTCAGAACGAAGTCCATGGAATGCGCATCCGCTTTGCACCAACCGGATGGTGTCGGATCGCAAGGGTGTGATATTGGCTCCTTGAGTGAGCTCAATGGTGTTTCGATAGCCATGGTGGCTAGGACGGGAATACTCTCCTAAAGTACGGGCTCTAGGAGGTGGTTGTGGTTGTTGTGGTGGTGGGTTTGTGGGGGTTAAGGATATTACCATCTTCCATGATGTCGGACGGTATGGTTACGAACAAAGACACGAAGAAAATAGATAGACTAAAGAAAACCTAGAAAAATAAAACAAAAATCTCACTAGAAAGGAATCTAGTGAGTAGACCTAATAGAAATAAAAAATTCAACCTAAACAATAACTATTCCCCGGCAACGGCGCCAAAAACTTGATGCGTGGTTTTGTAACCTTACAACAGGTTTTACCTCTCGAGGGATCTCAAGAGGCTTACAACCCCACCAGGCAGTGTACCTGACCGATGTAGTATAGTGTAGTGGTAAGTACAGGGGATTGATCGTTCTCCACAGGGAATAGTGTTCGTTAGGTATGAAAGGCTACTCTAATTAGGTCTAAGGGTTGAGGAAGATTCTTTTTGTATTTTTATATTTTTATGAAAGCAAGTAAAATCTCGGTTTTGAAAGAGTGGGCGGAATTAGTTGCTAGTCAACTAACCCAAATTACTACGAATGCAATAAAATAAAATAACAAAAATGAAAATGTGGTGAGAAACTTATGTGTAGAGAAATGTGTTTACTTAGATTTCCTTACTCCCTAACTATCTTTTACCGGTTAATTAGTGTGTATTAGTCGCGTGGATGACGGGTGTATTCCTTAATACCATTCGTGGGGTGGCGTACTTACTTCCCCAACTCTACAAGCTCCTACTTCACTCCTATGTCGAGCCGGCTAGGAAGCTCCTAACATGGGATCACTAGAATTCGCTTGTGCATTAAATACAACCATAAAAACCTTTAGTACGCATTTGGTTCATGTTTCTTAAGACGTTCAAGCAAGTTACCGAATAGGAAGTTAGCCAGTTTTCTTAAGCCTAACATAGATAAACAATCATCCAATACAACTAATAACACACTAATAACCAATAATCAATAGCTAGGTTTCATTAGATCTAAGCAAACACAAGATAAATTTAGCCTAACATGTTAAACAAAAGACAAGAATAAGATAGAATCAAACAACACATAGACATATTGAATGATTAATTGATAACTTATCTTCAATGTAACATGGAAGATCTCAAGGCAAAAAGCCTTGAAAAAGGAGCTAAAATCGTCCTAGGGTTTTCTCCCAAAATTCCACACACTAAGCTCTCCCTAATGACAAAAAATTAGAAAACTATATATAGATTTTTGGATCTGACGGCGTCACCTTATGGAGTGTGACGCCGTCACCTCGCCGCTTTTAGGGTTCCCGGGTGACCTTCTTGACGCCGTCCCTCTTTAGCTCTTCAAAAATCCATTCTGGCTTATCAAGGCATGACGCCGTCGAACCTATAACGTGACGCCGTCCCCTTATGATTTAAGCCGTGACGCCCTTGATCAAGTTAAAGCGTGACGCCGTCAGAATTCACATGCTATTTTCACTGGCCCGTCATGAGTAAATTTCACGTCCAACTTTTCTTGCCAAGGCATGACGCCGTCCAGAGTAAAGTCTGACGCCGTCAAGAGTAACTTTTAGCCGATTCTTGAGACTTTGCCGTTTTCTTCACTTTTTGCTCCAAAAACGTCCAAAATGCCTCCTTTTCCAGATTTCTCCTCAAAAGTACCTAAAATGACAAAAGGAACGATTTAGGGCAATATTTGATCAAATAAATACGATTTAGGGCTTAAATGACCCCTTAAAAGCGGTACACTTTTCGCTTCATCACGGGAGATGAAGTAGAAGGACCGGCACTAGCCTGAGAATGATATGGCTTTGTTCGTGCAGTACGGACCTTAGACTTATTTTCAATAATCGCTAAAGCTTCTTTGACAGTTCTGCTCAAAAAGTTACCTCCTGAGGAGGCATTGAGAGAATCTTGGTCAGATTGGCTCACTCCATTATAGAAAGTGTCGATTTGCATCAACTCGGTAAAACCATGATGAGGACATTTACGAAGCAATTCTTTGAAACGATCCCACGCGTCACTAAACGATTCATCAAATCTTTGTGTGAATTTGATGATTTCATTTTTAAAACTTGTCGTTCTAGACGGTGGAAAAAATTCGTTTACAAACTTTGTAACTAAGTCCTCCCATGTCTCAATTGAACGAGGGGGTTGTTTCTCAAGCCATATCCGGGCTTGTCCCTCGAGAGAAAATGGGAATAGAAGGAGTTTGATTGAGCTAGACGGGATGTTTTTGTATTTGATGGTAGATGTAATCTTGTTAAACCATCGAATGTGAGCATGAGGATCATCCCTGTCAAAACCGTAGAATTGGCTAGAGGTTACAAGATTCAGTAACCCGGTTTTGAGCTCAAAACTCTCAGCTACAATAGCTGGAACAACAATGGCATCTCCATAACCCTCGATGGGTGCCTGGAGAAGCTCATTCATCGGCAAATCTGCCATGACGACAGAATCAGTACGTTCCTCAGATACGACTGATGGAGCAGAACGTCTACGGCGCCTTCGAGGTATGTTTCCAAGCTCACGGAGAGGGCTTGATGACCTAGAAGAACGAGTGCGCATGCACTAAGACGAGTCTAAGAATCCTTTATAGTGGAGGAAACTCAGAAAAGGGTAAGAAGATTCTTTTTGGATTTTTATTTGAACAAAAATTTTCTATTAAAAATCAAGATCGAGAAAAAACACAAGTGAACTTAAACCAATAATCAACAGGCGTACGGTAGCTCTCTAACTGACAAACGCACAAAGTGGCGGAGAAGCAAAGGTGGGCAGTTATGCTCCTTAAAAACCCGCTTCTTTCAGTCCGACAATTTAATGTCAGACTATCCTAGAACCTCCGTTAGAGTTTGTTTATCAATTAAAGGTGAGCCGATATTCGCAAGTGATACAAAGGCAAGTTTTTATCTTAGGTTTGGGAACTTATTATGGCCGCACCCCCAGTTAGGTAGTGCTCAGTCTTGGTTCTCGATGGTTAATTTTTATTTATTGTTTATTATTTAACACAGAAAATGGAAAATATTTTTGACGTTTTTATTTTTTATATGATAGTATTTATAGAAAAGAAAAGAAAATATTTTTGTTTTTTATATGGCTTTATGGGAAATAGGAATACGATATTTTTGGTGCTTGATCCGTTAAATGAGTTAACTTCACAAGCGTTTTGCTTTATATATGATAAATATACAAGAGAGAGAAGATATTCACAGATTGGGGTTCAAAGACACGATACTGCAAAACGTTTAACACGCAGCACACCTCCCCGGCAGCGGCGCCAAAATTTGATTGGCTCTGAACAGTCAACTAATATCAACCACGGATGTGGTCAAACAAAGTCAAACCAATCAAGAACACAATGCAATAATCCAAGGAGTATAGTTTTATCCCCGGGTCGTTTAAGTCCCAGCGAGATGCGAAATTGTGCTTAAAAACGGATCGTGATCAAGTGTTATTGAACAGAAAAGGGATTATGATTTTGATTACACTAAGAAGATAAGAAAATAGCTTTAACCAAGCTATATAAACAAGAACTGGAAACCAAATTACTTAAAAACGTATAAAAACCTAAAAACGTACGTTTAAATTTAAATAAACGTAAACGTACGAAATAAAAAGTGAGTTTTAAGAAATAAAAGGCCTACGGATATGAAAATTATATTTTTACAATCCTAATAATAAAAGAAAATTATTGGAAAAAGAAAATTATTTATTTAACTTATTAATTAATTATTATTAATTAAAAACTATTTAATAATTATTTTTTAACTATTTTAAATTCTAATAAATACTAAACCAACAAAGAAAAATCTGAAATTCTTTCTATTAATACTTTAAAGTGACAAGAAGCTAAGAAAATTATAAAAATGAAAATTACTTAATTAAAATTTAAAAAGATAAATTCTATTAAATAGAAGCTATCACTATATTTCTATTTTTGATTTTTTTAAGTCCTAAAAATATTTTTATATTTTTACTAGATTAAAAATGACAAAAGAAAATTATGAAAATTGGATTTATATTTTTCTGATTATTTTTCTATTTTTTATGATTTAATTACTATTAAAAACTAATAAAAATGATTAAAAATATAAAATAACTTAGGAAAAATCTGAAAAATTTAAGTTAAGTCTAAATTAATATTAAAAGGCTAGGAAAATTAAAATTGGAACTTGTCTAAGGCTGATGGACTGATTTGGGCTATAAGCAGTTTGCTTATAAGCACAAAATAAGCTAAAAAGCAAATAAAGTTGCCAAAAGTTCAGGAACAGGCTAATATGATGAAATAACCACAAATCAACTAAAAAACACAAATAATAACAAGAGATTAAGCAGGTTAGGCAATTGACTGATGTGGATTCTTAACACAGAAATCTCAGGAAATAGCCCAACTTGCAGGCAAGATTAAGCACTCAAATAAGTTGCTGAGATGCAATCTTAGGGGGGCAAAAGCTTCTCTATACTACTGAGAGTCTTAAAAACACAAAAGCCCTATCACAATCACTCCAATTGATGTCCAATTTTGCCCAAGATCAGCAACCAAAAACCATGTCTCTGCTGATCTTTTGACTTTTGCAGAAAAGAACAAAGGTTGACTTTGGTGAGATTTGAATGATCACTACTGACTAAGATTGGTGTATTAAGCTATGAAAAGACTATGCTAAGCAACTTTAACAACAATTGAACTGATTTGATGAGTTTCACAAACCAAATCACAACAGTGAAGCTGTTGTGATTTAATCTTGGTGATTTTGACTTTTTATTGAAAATGAGCAAAGTTTAAGGTTTGACTGAGCTAGTATGAACTAGTATAACATGTACCAACAGAAAACAACAACCAACAAGCACTATAAACCCAATAATTCAGCAAATCCAAACACCCTTTTTAAACTTAAAATTGATGATTTTCAAAGGATTTCTTAGATTCAGACCATACCACTGATTCAAGACTTCATTTTATCATTAAATAAGACTAAAGAAACATAAACAAACAATAACACAAGCATAAAACTCAGGATTCACTTAGTATGCTAGTTGACTGTGAAATTAAGAATTTAAAGCAACTATGGATTCTAAATAACAAGCAACAAGTTTTATGCTATGAATCTACTTAATAATAACTTAGAAAAACAGAAACACAATGATCAAAGCTTATGAACAACTAACACAGTGAAATGCCAAATTACTTAGAAATGCTTACAACTGATGTCAAGCTTGAAACTAAGAACAAGGACCAAAGAAGCACTCCTATAGAACCTCCTCAGGTTCACTAACCCAGGGCAATCCAATATTTACCCTGCTCCAGCCATGAACACCATGAACCTGTTGTGTTGACTTTTGTTGACTGTTTATGAATTTTTGATTTTTCTATTACTAACTGATTTTAATGATTACTAATAGCTTTTATAAGCTATTTAGGAGCTTATATGAACCTGTGAAGTCCAAAAAAAAAAAAAACTCTAACAACAACATTCAATCATACATGAGATTTTTGAAATTGAGAAAAATGCATAAACTAAGATTGAACTGAAGACTTGAAATTAATTATTGGAAAAGATTTATATTACACTGGAACAACTAAAAACAACACTTGAAAGATTAAAATTACACTGAGAATTTAAATTTAACTAAGTCGACACTAAATAACTAAAATTACACTAAATAATCTATTACATACTCTCTCCTCTGCTCTTTATAGTCTCTAATCTTCTTTTCGACATCTCTGAGTGATTCCCACCATTGAATTGCTCTGATTTAATCTCCACAGTCCATTTGGCATTTTGGCGGGAAAAGTGGATTTTGGTGATTAACTCTGATTTTGCTAGTGGGGAGTGGGAGGGATGCATTAATTGGTTTTGGCATGTTAGGTGGAGTGTTGAGGAGGGGGGATGAGGTGGATGGTGGTTTTGGGTGAGCTGGGGGGTGACTAACTGGTATTGGCGGGGTTTAGTGAGGAAGAAGGAATACCAGGGTTGGTTTGACCCTGGTTTGACCTGGTATTTTTATTTATTTAAGGGTTGGGCCGGGTTAAGGTTTAGTGATTGGGCTGGGTTTAGATAATCAGCTAGGATGTTGGGTTTAGGATTAGTTTAGGGTCCGGATTTGGTTTATAGAAAATAAGCACAAGGACCAATTATGTAATTTCTGCAAAGTAGAGGGGCTGAACCTGTAACAATTTCAATGTTAACACAAGGACCATATTTGCCATAGATGAATAGTACAAGGGTTATAATTATTTATTTTCCATTTTAAATAACCCAGGGACCATTTTTGACATTTTTTTAAAGTTGAGGGACCTTTTTGTAATTTTTGCTCAAACAATCATTCAAGGACCAAATTTGACAATTAAGATTATTTTAGGGACCTTGAATGATAAATTCCACTTTTTTTAGATTCTAGGGACTAGATTTGCCAAATTATGAAAGTTCAGGGACTAAAATGCAAATTATGCCATTTATTGTTTGTTTTTTCCCTGAAACTTATAAAAACACAGTCAGATGATATTTTTATACATTTTTAGACTTTTTAAAGTGTTTTTGACTGTTTCAGTAGCTCAAATGTGAAAGAAATGATGAGTATTTACACACTCATCAGTGTGTTATTAGTTGTATTGGATGATTGTTTATCTATGTTAGGCTTAAGAAAACTGGCTAACTTCCTATTCGGTAACTTGCTTGAACGTCTTAAGAAACATGAACCAAATGCGTACTAAAGGTTTTTATGGTTGTATTTAATGCACAAGCGAATTCTAGTGATCCCATGTTAGGAGCTTCCTAGCCGGCTCGACATAGGAGTGAAGTAGGAGCTTGTAGAGTTGGGGAAGTACGTACGCCACCCCACGAATGGTATTAAGGAATACACCCGTCATCCACGCAACTAATACACACTAATCAACCGGTAAAAGATAGTTAGGGAGTAAGGAAATCTAAGTAAACACATTTCTCTACACATAAGTTTTCACCAACTTTTTATTTTCAGTTATTTATTTTATTTGCATTTGTAGTTATTTGGGTTAGTTGACTAGCAACTAATTCCGCCCACTCTTTCAAACCCGAGATTTTACTTGCTTTCATAAAAATATAAAAACATAAAAAAGAATCTTCCTCAACCCTTAAACCTATTAGAGTAGTCTTTCATACCTAACGAACACTATTCCCTGTGGAGAACGATCAATCCCCCGTACTTACCACTACACTATACTACATCGGTCAGGTACACTGCCTGGTGGGGTTGTAAGCCTCTTGAGATCCCTCGAGAGGTAAAACCTGTTGTAAGGTTGCAAAACCACGCATCAAGTTTTTGGCGCCGCTGCCGGGGAATAGTTATTGTTTAGGTTGAATTTTTATTTTATAGGTCTACTCACTAGATTCCTTTCTAGTGAGATTTTTATTTTATTTTTTCTAGGTTTTCTTTAGTCTATCTATTTTCTTCGTTTCTTTGTTCGTAACCATTACCATTCGACATCATGGAAGATGGTAATATCCTTAATCCCAACAACCCACCACCACAACAACAACCACCACCTCCTAGAGCCCGTACTTTAGGAGAGTACTCCCGTCCTAGCCACCATGGCTATCGAAACACCATTGAGCTCACTCAAGGAGCCAATGTCACACCCTTGCGATCCGACACCATCCGGTTGGTGCAAAGCGGATGCGCATTCCATGGACTTCGTTCTGAAGATCCTAATCAACATCTCAAGGACTTTCTCAAAATTGTTGATTCTATAGACCTTGATGTTGCCACTCGAGAGACGACCCGATTGCGTCTCTTTCAATTCTCTCTGCGGGACCAAGCTAGTCAGTGGCTAGAACGTCAACCCGCAGGATCCATCACCTCTTGGGATGATCTCACCACTCGTTTCCTTGCTCAGTTTTTCCCACCGGGAAGAACTACCAAGCTAAGGAATGATATCTTGATGTTTGAACAACATCGAGGCGAAACCCTCTACGAGGCATGGACTCGATTCAAGGACTTACTCCGAAAAGTCCCTCACCATGGCATGGATCCTTGGCTACAAATCCAAATCTTCTATGATGGTGTCAATCATCAAACTAGAAGGGCCATAGATTACGCCGCCAATGGGAGATTGAGCAGGCTTAGTATCGATAAGTGCTGGGAAGTCATTGAGGACTTAGCACAGTACGAAGAAGAAGAATGGAATGACTCAACGTTCTCGGAAGAAGGGATTTTAAATTGCATGAGTGCAACCCAAGAACAGCTGTTTGCAAACATAAAAAGGCAGGTTGAGAGCTTAATGAAAGCTGAGACACCTACGGCTGATAAAAATCCCGATGAGTGCGTGAACACAATTGGTAAACATACGTTTCATCAATTCTCACGACAAGATGAATTTGAAGGGATAATGCTAACTTTCGTGAACAACCAAGAGAGACGTATCAAGGAATTAGAAACTCACTTGAAAAACACCCAAGATATGTTCATGGAACTAGCAGAAAAATTCATCTCGAGAATAAAAGAGAAAATTAGGGAAGAAGCCTCACACAAAAAGATCGAGAAGATCTTTGAATTCCCGGTCCCTAATGAACCATACAACGAATGGGATGATGAAACCCCCCTCCCCGAGCCTTCACTTTCAAAACCCTCTTATCTAATTGGATCCTCTCGCGAGAAAAAGAATTCTCAAGATCGTAGCATTTTCGTGGGAAGCATGGTTTTCACGCTCCCTAACTTTCATGAGGCTAGGAAACGATCTTTTGGCTTTAAGCCAGGTGTGAGAAGAACTCAATTAAAGCACATCCTCATTTCGAAAACCCCCTGTAAAAGCTCCTCACACTCCCTGAATACCTGCCGTGACGGAGATTGGAACCTGAATGTGACGTCAACCGGCCCTTTTCAACATTTTACCACATCCCGTGACAGTAACAAAACATTTGACCCAGGAGGAACTTGTTAACGAGACTAGCTATCAGGATTATTGACCCTGACTAGCTACTCCTTTAAAGTACGAGGGGCTCATTTGTAAACTGGTACAAAGTGGTAAATTACGCTGATCTGACGGCGTCAGGATTTGAACGTGACGCCGTCACCCCGTCTGCACAGCAATAATAACTTTAATTCCATCACTTTCATCACAAACCCCACAAACCATATCCACTCCAACCCCACCTTCGAATTTCCAGGATCAAATTCACCGACTTTCGTCATCAATCTCCACGTGGTAAGTAATTTTTATTCATTCTTTTCGTTTCAATTACTCATAGGATTTGTCAATTTCGAAAGCCCTCTACTCATGATACCCTAGGTTTGATTCATGCTTAGAACTCATAATGTCCTTTAATTAGTGTTATTTTAGCAATGATTAAAAGCATGTGATTATTGGCAATCAAATGGGTCAATTCACTAATCGGGTGGCCACGAATTTGAACCATAACCTATGATCCAATCACCCATTTTTCTGTAAAAAGTGGTGTGTGGTTATTGAGCCTGAAGTTTGAATATTGATTTTTCCCTCGTAATTATGGATTTGAACTTGGTCGAATCTGACGGCGTCACCTAGCAAAGGGTGACGGCGTCAGACCTGTCTGATGCTCCACCAAATCTTTAATTCACATATTAACACTTTTGTTCCTCCCTGCTTTGTTCCAGATAATGAGTAAGTGTCAAAGACCTAGCCGAGGAAGTTCTTCCCGATCTCAACAAGAGAACTTTGGGGATACGGTCCTCAGTTGGGGTGTCTTTGACAACGATGCTGCTACAAGCAAATACGCACAATTGCTACAACACAAGGTCAAAAATGGGGCCGTGGTTGATTGGAGCTTTCTGAGGAGACAAGGTCTTGAGCAAACCTTTCTCCAAAGTTTTCAGACGGATGGGTTTACCGGCCCTCAGTGGGAAAGACTGTTTAGAATTCAGGAGCCGGTATATGAGGAATTGGTACGTGAATTCTTTGCCACTTTTCATTTTGACATGGCTGAGGCAAGGACCGATGTGGGCAGTACCACGATCTATTTTAGGCTGGGGGGTGAGCTAAGGACGTGTTCGGTTACTGAGTTTGGGTGGAGACTTGGGCTGTACGATCAGCATGATACCATTCAAGCAGGGTTCATGCATAGGTTGTTGCGTGGGGAGTCGATGAAGAATGATTTTAGGTGTTCCATGTTCTGGCAAACTATTGGGGATGGGGTGTACACCTCGACCACTGTGGCATCCCAAATCAGGGATCCTAGGGTTCGGTTGACTCATCGATGCCTCACCTACAGCTTGACAGGGCGTCACAGCTCTCACCACCGTGTCACTGCTTCTGATCTCTTCTACCTGTACACCATTTACTCTAATGATGTTTACTGCAACATCCCGTTTTGGGTTGCTAGCTTTATGCATGGTGGAGTTGGGGAGAGGGAAGGAGACAGGATTTATGGTGGGATGTTTATCACCCGGCTGGCCCAATCTTATGGAGTCCTCAGGCCCGAGGTCATGAGGTATTTGAGTGGTGATGCATGCAGGACGGTGAAGGAGAGGTCCCTGAAGCAGATGGAGGTGATTATGGAGATGCATGATGGGTCCTTTATGTGGTATCATCCAGCCGGAGCTGAGGATGATGATGATGAGGAGGAGGAGGAGCCCCAGCAGCAGCAGCATGAGGGTTATGAGGCCGGTACAGCTGATTACTACCGGCACATGAGCAGGGGGGATTGGCAGGCTCACCAGGGGACCTGGATGGGCCAGGTTGATACTTGGAGGACCAGGGTGGACGAGAGGTTCGACTGGATGTATGATCACACGGTTCGTCAGATGCAGCATCTATCTACACGTGATCAGTTGGACCCACATCTGCAGATTGACCCTTTCCCGGGTCGTGAGCAGGATTACCCACCATATGGGTACCACGGGCACCTCCCTCCAGGCTACGACTATCGCCAAGGTCCCCCACCCCAGTGATGATGTGGTTTGATGTTTTGATGTTTGAACAATTTGATATTTGGTTGTATGTGTTGAAACAATATGGTCTGTAATAATTTAGGTTAAGGCCTCTGTTGGCCTTTAAACATTTGTTACATTGATTTTATTTATTGCATGCAAGCCTTATTTGATTATTTATTTATTTGCTTTGTGTGTTTATTTATTTGTTTGTTTGATTTTATTTGTTTCCGTATGTGTGTTTAATTTTTATTCTTATTGATTCATGTTCAAAACTAAATTGTGAAAATGCTTTATTTTGTTTTTAACTTCGTCTTAACTACATATAAAGGTATTTTGCAAAAGATAAGTGTAAGGGAAATCCAAATTTGTTTATTAGAACGCATATGAACATGAATCATAATAATATTAAATTAACATACATATTAGTATTCGTTTGAGTCAAAAGCTTGTATCGAGTCATAGTGATGTTTTGCAGGATTTCCAGGAAGTAAGGTAAAGGTTTTTCCAGAAATTTTCCGGAAACTAAAAATGAGAATTTTTGTCAGGTCATTTCTGACGGCGTCAGGGTTTATAACCTGACGGCGTCAGATTTAATTTTCAGAAATTTTTGAAAGTTTTGTTTTCATAAAAGTTTTTATTAAATCTCCAACTTATAATCTCCAGGAATCTGCAAAATTATCATTCCACAAGCATTATATCCTTATATATAGATTTATCCCGCCGATGTTATGCAGGTTTTCGTGTTTGTTTTCTCAGGTTTAACAGGTTATTTTGGACAAGGAAATGTTTTGAATCAAGCTTATGGCGATGCATTAGTCATGGAGCTTCAACATTACTTTGGAAGAAGATCTAACCGTGTAACTTCATTATCCACCGAGCGAATCAGGGGAGTATTTGATTTCATTCTTTTACTTTTTGCTTTTACATCTTGTTATTTGAACATTGGGGACAATGTTCATCTTAAGTGTAAGGGGGGGTAAAAGTACGATTTTAGAGAATACAATTGCGCTTGATTTTTGTTTGTTTGATGGTAGATGTGTAATAAAACTGAGAGAAATACTTGTTAAGGCAATTTTAGTGCCAAATTTAAATTTTTTTACAACATATAGGAGTGAAACTTTGATCTTAATGAGCGTCTCACGGATAGGAGTTATATGACTAGCACAAAAACCGTACCACTAAAAAAATTTTCCACCCCCAAATATGTGAGGTTCGCCCCTAGAATTGGTAGGAAAAGCATTTATGCTATGATGTGTGTACCGGTAGCACTTAGATTCTAGAACTTGCGTTAGGACCATTCCGAGGCCACAAGTGAGACTACATTCGTGTAGTTAGATTTACTACGTGATAAGAGGCATTAGGATTAACCCATTGTTTTACACCTGTGTTTTTGTTATAATTACATTGGCTACATTGGTCAAGTAATTCTCCCACACCCTTTGCGTTGTACCCATTTTTGGTACACGATACCCCTAGTACACCCCTCAGAGCCTATCTTTTCGTTTCGACCTTTAAGCATTTTACTTAAAGGAAGAATTTGTTACACCCCACTAAAATGTACACCCAAATCGCCTTAGCCTACCTTGTATGCACTCATCTTTAGTGCATTATTGTGACAACATTTGTTTAAACCCCAAGTTAATTATCTAATTGATTACATGGTTGCTAAGTCGAGTCATATCCTTGTACATATTGTTTTGGGACGATTGGGACTCATGGGTAAAGTACTAGTGTAATGGAGTAATGGGGAAGAACATCATTTATTACCCCCATATGTGCTAAATATTTTAAAAGTACTCCAAGTTTTTCAATTATCTTAATTCGAGTCATTAGAATAGTTATTTGTAAAGTTATGTAAAAATTCAAGTGTAAGGGGAATGCAACGCCCCTATGATGTATTATTTTGGATGGTAGGGCAAGAGTGTATGCAAAAAAAAAAAAAAAAAAAAAAAAAAAAAATCGAAAAAATCAAGAAAAATACAAAAAAATGAGAAAAAGAAAAAGTAGAAAAAACATACGGACTACCATCCCGTTTCATTTTATGTTTAGTTTATGTTTTTGTTATTTTGTTATTTTGTTTTTAGCTTAAGATCGAGTCGAGTCTTGGCTTAGCAACATTGTATAGTACATGTAATTGATCAAGATCTTTAACTCGCCACCAGTAAAATATCCTTTGTCCAACAAAACCGTGTTTTCCTTTTCCCTACACCTAACGTTATAACCCATGTAAAAGCCCTCTTTGATAGTTTATCTTAGGTGCTTACGCCTAGTGGAGGAGGTTTTCGATCCTTTCCCAAGCCTATGGTAATCTATTTGCTATGACAGGTAGTGAGAGATATTATCCGTTTCCATTTATGAGATTTATTTTGATGACACTTGAGAGATGTGAGTATCTAAACACTACTTGTGAGGTGCTAGTTTGTAATCTCCGTGCCTATTATGATTAAAGTGGAACGAATATTTGTTGTAATTACTTTTATATTAGCGTTAAATGACCCCTAACTTGTATTTTGATTAGAATAAAAGCGCATTTGCTTGAGGACAAGCAAATCTCAAGTGTAAGGGTATTTGATGAAGCGAAAAGTGTACCGCTTTTAAGGGGTCATTTAAGCCCTAAATCGTATTTATTTGATCAAATATCGCCCTAAATCGTTCCTTTTGTCATTTTAGGTACTTTTGAGGAGAAATCTGGAAAATGAGGCATTTTGGACGTTTTTGGAGCATAAAAGTGAAGAAAACGACAAAGTCTCAAAATTGTGCTGGAAGTTACCTTTGACGACGTCAGGATTTACTCCAGACGGCGTCATGGCTTGGCAAGAAAAGGTGGATGTGAAATTTACTCATGATAAGCCAGTGAAAATTGCATGTGAATTCTGACGGCGTCACGCTTTAACCTGATCAAGGGCGTCACGGCTTAATTCAAAGAGGGACGGCGTCATGTTCAAGGTCTGACAGCGTCAAGCCTTGATAAGCCAGAATGGATTTTGGAGAGCTAAAGAGGGACGGCGTAAAGAAGGTCATCCGGGAACCCTAAAAGCGGCGAGGTGACGGCGTCACACTCCATAACGTGACGCCGTCAGATCCAAAAGTCTATATATAGTTTTCTAATTTTTTGTCATTAGTGTAGAACTTAGTGTGGAATTTTTGGGAGAAAACCCTAAGACAATTTTAGCATCTTTTTCAAGGCTGTTTGCCTTGAGATCTTCCATGTTACATTGAAGATAAGTTATCAATTAATCATTCAATATGTCTATGTGTTGTTTGATTCTATCTTGTTCTTGTCTTTTGTTTAACATGTTAGGCTAGATTTATCTTGTGTTTGCTTAGATCTAATGAAACCTAGCTATTGATTATTGGTTATTAGTGTTTTATTAGTTGTATTGGATGATTGTTTATCTATGTTAGGCTTAAGAAAACTGGCTAACTTCCTATTCGGTAACTTGCTTGAACGTCTTAAGAAACATGAACCAAATGCGTACTAAAGGTTTTTATGGTTGTATTTAATGCACAAGCGAATTCTAGTGATCCCATGTTAGGAGCTTCCTAGCCGGCTCGACATAGGAGTGAAGTAGGAGCTTGTAGAGTTGGGGAAGTACGTACGCCACCCCACGAATGGTATTAAGGAATACACCCGTCATCCACGCAACTAATACACACTAATCAACCGGTAAAAGATAGTTAGGGAGTAAGGAAATCTAAGTAAACACATTTCTCTACACATAAGTTTTCACCAACTTTTTATTTTCAGTTATTTATTTTATTTGCATTTGTAGTTATTTGGGTTAGTTGACTAGCAACTAATTCCGCCCACTCTTTCAAACCCGAGATTTTACTTGCTTTCATAAAAATATAAAAACATAAAAAAGAATGTTCCTCAACCCTTAGACCTATTAGAGTAGTCTTTCATACCTAACGAACACTATTCCCTGTGGAGAACGATCAATCCCCCGTACTTACCACTACACTATACTACATCGGTCAGGTACACTGCCTGGTGGGGTTGTAAGCCTCTTGAGATCCCTCGAGAGGTAAAACCTGTTGTAAGGTTGCAAAACCACGCATCAGTATGGTTTGGGCGGGTAGTGGTTTTAGAAGAAAGGTGAGTTTGACTAAGTCAAACTGGTTTGGCTAAATAAAGGGAAAAGGGTCGGGTTATTATATGGGCTTGAATGGGCTGGGTTTATTATTTGGGTTTTTAGTTTAGGTTTAAAGGGTTAGGATTATAATTGGAATTAGATTTAGGTTTAATCTTAGGGACTAAATTTGCCAAATCTGAAAATCCAGGGACCAACTTTGTCATTTTTGCAAAATTACTTCCAAGGGCCAATCTTGACAAGTTGACATTCTTGAGGGTTGACTTTTGACACTTGGATAATTTCTTGGTCTGAACTTGTAAATTTCTTCCGCGTCCTCGGCTTTTGACGATTTTCCAATCCATGCTCGTTTTTGTCCTGTTTTCAATCCTTTTATACCTGAAACATATAAAAACACAAACCAAGAATATTTGCAACAATATATGGTCTATTTGGGTGTTTTTGGTCATTTTTGTGGCTTTTATGGGTGTAAAATGATGAGTATTTGCACACTCATCAATCCCCCACACTAAACTATTGCTGGTCCCTAGCAATCCGATCATATGAAGTAATGAAAGGATCAAAAGAATTCCAAGTATACCCCGTTTTGACTTTTTATTAAATGCAAGAAATTTAAACTGGAACAAAAGTAGATAACATGCTTGATTTCCAAAAATGGTATCATGGAACGGGATTCACACAAAATGGGTGTCTCCAGGGAATTGTAATCGTCATCCTCTTTTTTATACTCTCAACTAAGCTTAAACTCATTGTGCAAATTTTTTTGTAAAATGCTAACACTACTTATACTAGTAATCTATGTAAGCCGAGACTTAACTTTTCACTCCCACAATTTATTCAAGTTAGGTGTGTGTGCTCATTTTTAAAATTTTGACCGCAAAAATCAACATTTATTATGGTTGTTATTTGTTTAAGTCAAATACTAATTTACCGGGAACCTCGAAAATCTAAGGATCGAAAAGGGCCTTTTTCATGTAGCGGCTTTCTTCTCGGCACATCCCAAACCAGTTGGTTTTAGGTGACCAGGCTTTTGACACCCCACAGAGAATAGTACCGGAATTAGCAGAATTTCGATTTCAAAGATTTTGGATATTCCCACTAAGCTAGTATTAAATACTTAAATAGATAACAACAAACGATCATTTAGAGATTAGAGACTCAAAGGTGAGATCACTCCATGTAACGGCTTTCTTCTCGGCACATCCCAAACCAGTTGGTTTTTAGGTGACCAGGCTTTTGACACCTCACAGAGAATAGTACCGGAGCTTTTGGGGTCTTTGAAATCAACAATCTACTAAATTACCGTTTAACTTTTATACAAAATTAACGAATCCAAGTTCAACTTCCGATTTAAATTTAAAAGAAAGCAAGTGTAGGGTATTCACAATACAAGGAACACTAGTTTGAGGCTATTACTTGGATCGAATAGAAGAAGACTTAGAGAGAGATAGAGAGAGGTTGGGAGCCTTTTAGAGAGAGAAACAAGATGATATTAGCTTAATGTGAAAGGTCCAACCCTTCCCATGGGTGGGAAGGGAGTATTTATACTATTACATAATATGTCCCTAGTGGACTGTGGAGCGAGCTGACAGTGGGGAAAGCCCCGACCCTCTCCACAAATATAGATACGACTAATACTAATACTAATTAATAACTAAGCTATTAATATTACTGATAATCCTACGAGCTATGATGAACTAATAAGTACTCGGGGTGACCGAGTCTTCTGCTGAATATTCATATTCCTAACAATCTCCCCCTAAGGGAGGTCACCCCAGAAGTAATGTTCTGAATTACAGCACTTCTTCCTTGGATCTTGGCATCATAGCTCGTAATCATTGAATCTTCAATGTCATAGATTGTTGTGCACACATCAGTGATCTGAAGATGACTACTCTTTTGTCTTGGATAAACTGTGTGTAATCTTTGAAAGTATCATCCCTCTTGAGTCTCCAAGTCATCTTTCTGTAGTAATACTCCATGTGATGAAATGTACTTAGAGCCGACATGCTCACACGATATGGGGTCATGATCTTCAGCATCAGAGTTAGCAGAAGCTGTGTTGAAGGTCTTTTAGGGTGATCATGACTTCTTTGATGATGATGTGGTGTGAACATGTGGTGATGGATTGGCATCTTTTCTGCAACTAGCTACAACAGCAACCAGCTACAGCATTCCACAGCTACAATCGCCAGACGTTCCTGCATACGACAGTTAGCAATAATTCGACCGGTACTTACAAGTTTGGACTTCGAGATAGTCAACAGCATATTGTGAAAACTATCTCTAATCCTTACCAAGACCGTTCCTAATCGAAAACCCACAGAGGGCTTTTTAAGATTTTACCGTAGTAAATCAACGATTAGGTGAGTCGCTGGAGATCACTCCACGACTGTAGATCGTTTGAAACCGCCGCGACCACTAAGCGTAATCCATAAAGAATTACCGAAGTGACCTGCTTTCAGGGCTGCTTGATGTTGACCCTGGCAGGAATTTCCATTCAATCATTGAGAATTACATTGGTAAATTCCCTCATAAATGTTCTGGCAGATTGCTAAGATCTGCGTAGGACTCTTAAGATTACAACTGGTGTCCTTAATGTTGAACACCCAGTGTAGAAATAATTTGTGTCCCTATGAGATCTTATTATGCATCTCGTGGCTCTAGACTCAATTGTGCGTTTTGATTTGGTGATCGGAGGCTGGAGAGGACTGCCACCTTTTCAATATCATCTAACTCGGAGTGAGAGAGATGATAGAAATGTATTGATCTCCGTGACAAGTGAAACAAGAGTCCTTTGAGGGACCTTGAGTGGCTAGGGAGGGTTGTGCAGCGTATCACTGGGTCCATGATACTTTGTCTTCAATGCCAGCAACCAACTAAGTGATTCTGACAGCATATGTATTGACCCAGTTTCTGCCTAAGTTGTAAGGAGGGCTATTACTTTTCACCCTTTATCTTTACAATTCTTTTTCATTCTTCAACCCCTTCAGTGCTTACCGAGACTTCCTTACTAGAACCTTGTTGGGTTTGTTCCAGTACTAGCTCCATCTCAGTCGGCACTTTTCCCTCATTCACTTTTCTCCTTTTTAATCATACCTAATGACTTCTACACTAACTAGTGGATTGTCCCTGGGTAGATCCCTCCGGCTCTGGCTGGATCGTGGGAACTTGAGCCTAACCTAACCATCCTTATAACTCCATGCATTAATTAAAATGGTCGGTCTTTGGTATTCATCCACGATTGCCAAACCAAATCTTTGAAAAATCTCTTCAAGTGTTCATGATTCTGAAACACATTTTTGCAAACACTTGAGAGTTTTATATTTTTCAAATTGCTCCCCCTCAACATGTGCTCGGTTGATTGTTTTATAAATTTGCACATGTTAGGTAGAGCTCGCACTTTTTGAATTGATCCACTTTCAGTGAACAAGACCGATTCGAGACACGCTTACATCACTAGTTAGACTAGCTTGAAATTATTACCCGGCCTTGTCAAGTCCACAGAAAGTTTCTCGAAATGGTACACTCTACTCAGATTCATCTTTTTCGAGACACGCTTACATCACTGGTTAGACCAGCTTGAAATTATTACCGGCCAAGACGAATCCTTTTGATTGATGACAGTTCAAGTTTCGTCAATTCATTGGTTAATTCTGAGTCACTGCCACATGAGATGCCAAATCCTTTGTTTTGTTAAAACCATTTGCTCCCCCTCAATATGTGCATTGATATAAGAAAGATTTTAGCACATATGGAAGAGCTTGCGTTTATGACCAAACCATTTTGCTCCCCCTCAATATGTGCCTTGATATACAAAATGGTTTAGCACATACGGGAGAGCATACATTAACTTCCAAATCATCACATTTTATCAGAATTTCCTATTTAAATCACATTCTCTCCCCCGATCAAAAATTTCAAACCATTTGAGATTTGTGATCTCAATTGATTTAAATACATTTAGAAAAATTTGGGAGAAAATGTGGTCAGGTTTAACTGTATTCTGATTTTGGAGCATACTATGCTCCCCTTGAAACAGCGAAAGAGTGTCACTGCTGATGTTTGCACAAATATGGCAAGGTGTCGGAAATTTGAACAAATATGCTCCCCCTCAATTAATGACCCGTTTTCCATTAAAAGAGCTGTAGTCATTCAATTGAGCGACTGACATTTGTGAAAATTTAGTTCAATTTACCACCTTGTGTAACATCAAGACTCTCTTGAAGGATCAAACAAGATAGAGAATCTTGATGAAAAGAAGACTTCTCTTCTTATATACGAAGTGATGCACTGAAACGTACATCAAGTCGGGGAAACATGGATATAAAGTAATCCATGCCCAGGTGAACATCACCCGGTTGGAGGAACAGCTGTCTTTTTGGCGACATGCTTTCCCCATTGTACAGCACGGGTTGCAGTATGAAGTAACTGCAAGCCATTAAGACATGTTTTAACCGATTAGTATAACTTCTGCTCGAGCTTCATTTAAAAATCCGTGCCATTGTTGAATGACATTTCTAGATCCGTAAATGTTATCGATAAACAGAAGACATGCCTAGGTAGGACTATTTTTGGTATTTTCTGATTTTTCGATTTTTATGTTTATAGATTTTATATTTTTGTATTTTTCTTTTTGATTTAAGGTATATACAACTATGTACAAGGATATAAGAAGACAATCCTTTACTCCTCCTTTTCTTCCTGAAGACACTTGAGGGTTTCAGGAGTCATGCTTTTCCTGCCAAGGCGTGGGAGAATAAACTGAAACCTTTCTCTTGGGAGGGCCTTGGTGAAGATGTCAGCTAACTGAAACTCTGTCCTCACGAAGTATAGTTCCACAATTCCTTTTTCCACTTGTTCCCTGATGAAGTGATGCCTGATGTCGATGTGTTTTGACCTGGAGTGCTGAACATTGTTACAACAAAGGGCAATGGCGCTTTTGTTGTCACAATATAGGGGAATTTTGTGGTATGAGAATCCATAGTCCGAAAGCTGTGACCGCATCCACAGAATTTGAGCACAGCAAGCAGACATAGCAATGTACTCAGCTTCAGTAGATGATATGGAAGTACTCATCTGCTTCTTAGAAGACCAACTAACCAACTTTTCCCCTAAAAACTGAGCTCCTCCTGAAGTACTTCGACGAGTGTCTTGACATCCCGCATGATCAGCATCCGCGTAAGCCGTTAACTCCATTGCCGTGTCCTTAGGATACCAGAGACCCATATGAACCGTGCCTTGAAGATATCAAAATATCCTTTTCACTGCTTCAACATGCTTCTTGGTTGGTCTGGATTGATACCGAGCACACATACACACAGCAAACAGAAGATCTGGTCTGCTAGCCGTGATGTACATCAAAGATCCAATCATGCTTCGATACTGTGTTATATCTACTGGAATCCCTGAAGGATCTTCATCCAGTTTCGTTCTATCAACCATGGGAGTGTCAACAGGTTCACTTGAATAGAATCCAAACTTTTTCAAGATCTCGTTGGCGTATTTGGATTGATTGATGAATATGCCTCCGGGACTTTGAGATACTTGTAGTCCTAAGAAGAATGACATTTGCCCCATCATGGACATTTGGAATTTGGAATTCATCTCCTTTGAGAAACTATCACATTCACTAGGATCTGTTGAAGCAAAGATGATATCATCTACATATATCTGAACTAGCAGTAGATGGTTTCTTGACTTCCTGGTGAATAGTGTGGGATCAACAACACCCTTGGAGAATCCGTTTGCTAGAAGGAACTTGGACAATGTATCGTACCATGCCCTTGGCGCCTGTTTTAGCCCATAAAGAGCCTTCTTCAAGCGGTAAACATGAGTAGGGTGTTCAGCATCCACAAATCCTTCAGGTTGACTCACATAAACTTCTTCCTTTAAGTCCCCATTCAAGAATGCTGTTTTGACATCCATCTGGTAGACTATCATATTACAACTAGCAGCATTTGCCAGGAAGATTCTTATAGCTTCAATTCTAGCAACCGGAGCAAACGATTCTTCAAAATCAATGCCCTCTTCTTGTCTAAACCCTTTAGCAACTAGCCGTGCCTTGTTCTTTAAGACATCACCATACTCGTCAAGCTTTACTTTGAAGATCCATTTTAAAGCAATGATCATTGCACGCTCCGGAGGAGGCACTAATTCCCATACTTCAAGTCGATCAAATTCATGGATTTCATCCTGCATAGCCTGGAACCAGCAATCTTTAGTCATTGCTTCTTTGGCATCTTTTGGTTCGACTTTAGACAGTGCGGAGTTGAAGAAGCACCATAGTGCATCAGTGGCTAGTTGATTACGTGTGGATACTGGACGTGAAGGATTGCCTATGATGTTGTCGATTGGATGATCACTGGTCCATTTCCTGAGATGGTCGTGAGGTTGATGGTTATGAACGGACGTAGCAGTGCTGTGTTCCTCAGGTAAGGATGTGTCTGATGAATGTTCAGGAGCAAATATGTTTTCAAAAGGAACCTCTTCAACAGGAGCAAAAGGATTAACTTCCAAAGAATTATTATCTGAAGATTCTTGCATTACTGGAGTAGTTTGAGTGTTTGATGACGAAGGCGATTGACTGGCAGCAGGAGCATTGTGACTGACTGATACTGAAGCTGCAGGACCTTCTGAACCTTGTGGGGCTTGAACCTCATTCATAGGAATTATTGCTGGTTCACTCGGGATGGTTCCATTCGTTGGCTCAAAGTATTCATCAAACATAGGATCGAATAACTTTTTCAACTCCTCACATGTAGGTGGCACATAAGAATTTGCAGGCGTGGAATTCTGTACAAGTCCTGAACTAATGGGTCCAGGAGACAAAAGGTGAAGATCGGGTCCAGAACTGATTTGTCCTGAAACAGGTAGCTCACTCAGCTCATCGAACGTAACATGAATGGTTTCCATGATTTTACGGGTTCTTTTATTGTAGATTCGATACCCTTTACTGTCAGGTGCATATCCAACGAAAATACCTATATCTGCTTTAGCTCTTAACTTTCCCAAGTCTTGATTATCGTTAGTTGGATAGCAGAGTGCACCAAACACACGCAGAAAGGAAAGATCTGGTTTCTTGTTATGAATTAACTCGAAGGGAGTCTTCTCATGAACCGGATGAATTAGGGATCGGTTTTGAGTGTAACATGCTGTTGCAATAGCTTCTGCCCAAAGAAACATCGGAGTCTTTGAAAATATAAGCATAGTTCTTGCAACCTCCACCAGAGTACGGTTCCTTCGTTCAACCACCCCGTTCTGTTGAGGGGTGCGAGGGATACTTTTCTGATGCGTGATGCCAATACTTTCATAGAAATTACGGAGTTGTTGGTTAACAAACTCAGTACCATTATCTGTGCGGATGATTCTGACAGTTTTATCGAGCCTTACTTGCAGCTGTTTTATCAGTTTAATGATAACCTCTGGAGTTTCGTCCTTGGTTCTCAAAAACTTTACCCATGTGAACCGAGAATAGTCATCTACTATCACCAGAACGTACTTCTTTCCATTTATGGTTTGTATTCTCATTGGACCGCACAAGTCCATGTGGAGGGTATGAAGAACTTCCAAGTTGGTGTTGATGGTTTTAGGCTTGTGGGTTTGTTTCTTGCTTTTACCCAGTTGACATGCAGAGCAGAGATGATCTTTCTCATACTTCAGTCTGGGCATCCCTCTAACAAGATCTTTACGGGAAAGATTATTTATGGTACCGAAGTTCAAGTGGTTCAAACGACGATGCCACAGCCATGATTTTGTTTTAGAGGCTTTAGAAAGCAAGCATATGGGAGATGACTTCAACATTTCTTCAATTGATATGGTGTATAGATTAGTGCCCCGACTGCCCTTGAGGAGATCTAAACCATCCAATTCTCTGACGAAACATGTATGCTTTCTGAAAGCCACTTCCAGATCTGAATCACAAAATTGACCCACAGAAAACAAATTGTGTCCTAGTCCTTCCACATAATATACCCTTGAGATTACACTGTTACCAAACACATAATCTCCATAACCCATAATAGCACCAAAGTGGTCGTTCCCAAATCTAACTGTCCCGATAAACTTTTTCACGAAGTTCTTGAGCCGTGAGCGATCCCCAGTCATATGTTTTGAGCAGCCTGAGTCCAAATACCATAGGACGATTTGTACGACCTGCATTTGAAACCAGACAACAATGGATAACTGAAAAATGTGGATCCCCAAGTGCAATTGGGTTCCATTTGGTCAGCACATACATATTCAGAAGCCAAAGATTTCACAGATGCTACTGCCTTTACTGAGGAGACAGAACTAGAGGTAGGACAAGACCTAGATGGAAGGCATTGTGATTCTAAAGATAGGATTCTACCAGTTGGTCTCCATTCCTTATTCATCACAATTTCATGCACATTCATTTTAGACAATGATCTATGTTTTCCTAAATTGAACTTCCTTCCAGTGGGTCTCCATTCCTTAACATTCACAGTTTTATGCTTATTCATTTTAGGTAACGTGCACTGTTTTCTTAAATTGAATTTCCTTCCAGTGGGTCTCCATTGATAGCCTATGCTAGCAAATGTTTTTCCTGTTGCTTTCCAAACCTTTTTGCATGCTTTAGTTATCCTACCATTCATAACATGGGATGATGCAGAAGACATCAGGAAAGACACAACACATTCATCATGATTAGCATCAATTAAACAATTGTCGCATGTTTTACAGATAGCATTAGAATTCGAATTAATTACAGTACTTTTGATACTAGAATCAACACGATTCATCCTACTCATTGCAAACTTATTGTTCCTAGGTTGGACTTCTACATTCTTCAAGTGATCATTCTTAGCTGGCGCAGTCATATCCTTTCTTTCATTTCCTCTAGACCTTGACCCGCTAGCTTGGGTGTCACTTTTTACCCTGTAGAAGTATCGAAGGTAACATTAGTTTGTTTTTCTGTCACATGCCTTCCTGATAATGATGTGTTGGATTCTGATTTTTTTGGTGGTAGATCAAAGGCTACATGCTTGTTTACAACATTGGATGATGATGCAACAAATCTATCTCTATGGCCTCTAAACTTAGGAATTGAGCCTATGGCATATTCTAAGTTTTCCTGAATCCTTTTTGTGAGTTTGCATGCATAGACAACTGCTTGATCAAGTGGCTTATCATTCCTATCCTCTTCAACTACCTCACGAAGTGTGTCAAGGCCTTCTCTAAGATGATCGAGATATGTTTGATGGGCAAGGCTGTTATTTCTAAGCTTAAATGGAATACGCCCAACATCAACATCATACTTCTTACTATCAGTAGCCTTTGGTGCATCACAATTACAAGTGGTGCATGGCATTTTACCTTTCACCCGAGCCTTAAGATTCTCAATTTCATTTGTCAAAGAGGTTATTTGATCAGTGTGATAGTTTCTTGTAACTTTTATAGAATCATATAACTCTTTGAAATGTTGTTTGACCTTTGAATTTTCTTCTCGATAACACTCATTTTCATAATGTAACTTATTTATGGTGTTTTGATATTGAAAATTCTGAGAATCTGAAGACGAAGGTTTATTGGTGCCATACACTTCATACTTGTTGGATTTCAGTTGGGCAATTTGGGCCCTCAGCAGTCGAATCGTGTTCGTGTGAGCTTGAATTGTTTCATCACGTTTGCTTAATTCAAAATATGTATCAAACTCAGGAGCATCCGTGGATGTCTTGACATTTGATATTTTGCATTTTTCTTCTAAGTGTTGATGTTTAAGTTGCAAGTTCAGATAATCAACTTCTAGTTTCGAAAAACGTTTAACCATGTTATCATGGTCATCATTTTGAATTTTTTCAAGCAATTTCAAATTCTCCCCCTCAAGCTCAACAACACGATTCTGGGTGACATTTAACGCAATAGCATACTCATTAAATTGACAAGCAGACAATGCAGAATCAGTGACAGTGTAAAATACATCTTGTGCAATACATTTAGCAATCAAGTTGTCGTTAGTAATGAGTATGTTTTTTTCTTTCAATCTCTCGACTTTTAAGTTCTATTGCATGTTCATTCACCTCATTTTCCATATCTTTAAACACTACTTTCATTTCATTTATTTCGGCTTTAAGGGCAGTTTGCAACCCTTCAAAGTGTTCTTTAAGTAGTTTAAAGAATGGCATGACCTCAGTTAAGTAACACCTTTTTGCATGTTCAAAACACCTTTCCCCCTCAGTAATGCCAGTGGGTGTGATTCTCTTCTTACATGTTTTATCGAAATCAGCAAACAGTTGCCAAAGCACATATAAGCTAATAAAGGTTTTGCATTCAGTGGGAAGAGACAAAGGCACCAAATTCCTAGGTGTATTGGGAGGATACACCGTTATGGACGCAACTTTTCTAATGAGGGGGGTGTTGGCCTTAAGTTTTTCTACCTTAAGTTTTTCATTATCTTGTTTCCAAAATATCTGCTCAGGTGTTAACTTCTTTTGAGGAGCAAACACAGTCAAACGATTTTCTTCATAATAATCATGGGGTTTGATTATTATTCGTCTGGCTATGCACTCGGGATCCCTCATTTTCTCATTCATTTTTTCCCTCGTTTTATCACTCAACTCATCCTCTTCATCAGTGTAGATATGCTCAGGTTGGTCATGAATAGGCATAAGCATCACATTACCATCATATAGCGATGGTTGAAGTACTTTCATGTCCCTAAGGATGGTTGACTTAGGTTCACCTATCATGATTTTACTGTGCTTATCACTCAACTTTCTGTGCTTATGAATCATTTGAGCAGTTTGTATGGTTTGATTTTGTGTGTACAACTTATCTTCAAGCTTATTTTTTAACGTCTTGAGTCTAGAGAAATCATTTAAAAGAGTTGTTTCTTTTTGTTTGAATTCTTGCTTAAGTTTGTTACACACTTTTGTGCTTCTTGTTTCTGTATGACAGACTGTTCTAGCTGACTTTTCAAAGAACTTAACTCTAATTTTAATGTTTCTTCTCGCACTCTAGACTCTTTAATAAGTGTACTCATTTGACATTCTAATTTCTGCTCACGATCATTAAGCTCAAACTTAGCACGCTGTTCATACATAGCAACTTGTTCTTTATAGATGTTTAGTCTAGTGATCAAGTTATCATCAGGGGCAGGCAATTTGTTCTCATGATACACACATGCATTATCTACATTACCCGCATTATCTAAGGCACATACATTACTCACAGCACACACATCATTATTGACAATGGATTCACCATTTGGTACATCGGGCGAGTTGTTGCTATTCAAATACTGTTCATATGAGACAATATTGCTATTCTCCATATCAACATCACTTGAGTCTGAAACAACTGCCTGATGTACTTCTTCGGGAATCTGTTGTCCCTCGACAATATTATATGTGTCATAAATTTTTAGTACCTCAGATATCACGGATGCATTAGAAGGGCCGGCTTGACGAGATGAGGCCAGGGAAGACAAGTTAGCCATGAAGATTGTTTGAGCAGTAGGTTCATCATCCACATCAGAGTCAAATGCATCACAGTCATCTGCCTTGAAGATGTTAGTATCATTAAGTGCTAGATCCTGAACAGGTTTCTCATCCACATCTTCATCAAACGTATTTCCTCCATCTCCTGCCAAGAACAATAACTCTTCCTCATCCAATACAGCTCCATTTTCTTGAGCTTGCATTAACAGCATCTTGTCTTTGAAGTAATCTGAGTTCTGAGGACGTTTAGGTTGATTGCAGTTTCTAGCAATGTGTCCAAGCCCCCCACAATTATAACACTTGATCTGTTTACCTTGCCCCTGATTGGCATTCCCTGCTCTATTCTGCCCATAACCTCGACCCATGTTTCTACCAGCTCTCCCTTGCACATTCTGAACCACAATTTTCCCATCCTCCACCATTGCTAGATTGCGTGGGTTGGAAGAATTCCTTAACTGATTGTTGGTCTGAGGGAGTGATGCTTGAAACTGTTGAACCAGTAGAGATACTTGATTGGTGAGGTTGTCAATCATTTTGTCGGTCTGAGAGTAGCCTGAGTCAAGTTGTGAACTCATAGCAGGTACTTGTGAGTGAAATTGGTGATAGCTTGGATTGGATGATGATTGGATTGTTGGTTGTACATTTGTCATGAAAGCCAGTGGGTCATTTGTAGTTGAAGGATTCAACTTTTCTCTCAGCACCCGATCATAGGTAGCATGCTTCTCATGTTGTTGCAAGTAAGCATACAGCTGTTCATAGTTAGTCTCCCTTAAACCTTTGTTGAGTTTGACGGCAGTAACAAATCTGTCCCATTCAGGAGTCATGTTGTTCACAAACTTTGAGTTAAGTTGGATATTGGGCATAGTCATTCTGATCATCCTCATATCATTCACCAACTTATGAAATCTCACATAGTAATCTGTGATATTCTCTCCTGGGTTCATTTTGAAATGCTCGAACTCATCATACAGCTGTGACTCACGATCTTCCTTTGTGAGTTCTGACCCTGCCAATAGCATTTTAACGTTGTCCCACACAGCCTTGGCTTCAGTGTTAAAATTGATGAGCTTGTATACATCCTTTGGAAGACCTTGAATGACTATGTTTGAGGCTCTAATATCAGCATCATACCTCTTCTTTTCTTCTTCATTAAGATCATTATAGTTTCTAGGTCTATCAATGCCCAAAGTTACAGTCCCATCTTCACCAGTTGTGACAACGTCTCTGGTGGTACCCATCTGATATGGTCCTTCATCAATTGACTTAAGAATGTTAACACCATTATCTTTTCCCAAGCAGTAAAGTCTTATTCGTTGTGCCCAAGACTCATAATCCGTCCTATCTAGCATGGGTGGACGAGTGTCAGACCCTGCAGCTTGAATGTCATCTGATGATGCACTTGATGTGGTAGCCATAGTAACTACGGGATTTTACAGATCTTGTGATTTAACCGAGAAATAGAATCTTTCGCGGGAATTTCTAAAATCACCAAGACACAAACCGCCTAGACAAATAGCATAGACACAAACCGCGTATGCGCCTAAGAGACAAACCGAGTTCACAATGGAGATACAAACCGCGTATGTGCCAAGAGACAAACCGAGTTCACAATGGAGATACAAACCGAGTTCACACTAGATACACAAACCGCGTACGCACCGTAGAAACAAACCGAGTTCACACCAGAGATACAAACCGCGTTGACACAAACCGCGTATGCACCTAATAGACAAACCGAGTTCACACTTGATATACAAACCGCGTAGACACAAACCACGTATACGCCTAAGAGACAAACCGAGTTCACAATGGAGATACAAACCGCGTATGTGCCAAGAGACAAACCGAGTTCACAATGGAGATACAAACCGAGTTCACACTAGATACACAAACCGCGTACGCACCGTAGAAACAAACCGAGTTCACACCAGAGATACAAACCGCGTTGACACAAACCGCGTATGCACCTAATAGACAAACCGAGTTCACACTTGATATACAAACCGCGTAGACACAAACCGCGTATACGCCTTAGGGACAAACCGAGTTCACACAGGAAGTACAAACCGCGTAGACACAAACCGCGTACGCACCGTAGAGACAAACCGCGTTGGCACAAACTTCCAAACCTGTCACTATCAATGCCGTTTGTCCTTTTGCCTAAACTAGTATAAAGACAAACCGCGTACCCGATGCTACACAAACCGCATTCAAGAACGTCCAAACCACACAAACCGCATCCAAGAACTCTTGAAAGAAAAGCACTCGAATCACCCACAAACACCACACGAACCTTAAATCTGTGAATCCAAGCACTAAATACTACTCCTATACTATTTCTAAGCTAGAAAGTACAAATTATAACAACTTTAAATAACTAAACAAAGCACAAAATGAAATAAATGTATCTAAACAAATATCTTAAAATTCGAACCAAAAACCTCACAAACTACACAAATCCGTGAATACCAACTCTCATGGACCTAACCATGGCTCTTGATACCAATTGTAGGGTATTCACAATACAAGGAACACTAGTTTGAGGCTATTACTTGGATCGAATAGAAGAAGACTTAGAGAGAGATAGAGAGAGGTTGGGAGCCTTTTAGAGAGAGAAACAAGATGATATTAGCTTAATGTGAAAGGTCCAACCCTTCCCATGGGTGGGAAGGGAGTATTTATACTATTACATAATATGTCCCTAGTGGACTGTGGAGCGAGCTGACAGTGGGGAAAGCCCCGACCCTCTCCACAAATATAGATACGACTAATACTAATACTAATTAATAACTAAGCTATTAATATTACTGATAATCCTACGAGCTATGATGAACTAATAAGTACTCGGGGTGACCGAGTCTTCTGCTGAATATTCATATTCCTAACAGCAAGTTTCCTACATTTATTAAACAACATATACAACTTTATTTTTGCAACATCAAAACTTATTGCATTTTGCAATATCATTCCATTTTCTTATTTTGCAATATCATTCCATTTTTTTTTCTTTTCATTTTCTCATTTTTTCATTTCATTTTTTTTATATGCTTTCTCAAAAATTAAAATAAAAAGTTGAACTCGGGCTCTATATCAAAATTGTATAAAAATTCGCTTTGCATAACAACATGATTTTAACATTCAAACGTTTGAAAACAGCACGTATTTAATCAGATTAGTTATCTTCTGGGAGGAAAAGCCATAGATTACTTATATAAGCTCTAAAGAGAACCAACTACTCTACGCTTAGTATTTTCATTTGCACAAATAGTAAAACTTTAGTCTAATCATTAAGGAAGCAGCCAGATCAACACTCTGGCAGAGTCGGGATTCCCCTTGTTCTAACCTAATCAAGACTAAACACTTCTTTTTTTATTACAATTTCTTATCTAAAAACGAAAAAAATTTTGAAATTTTGGCTAAAACGGGGGTACTAGGGCACTAGAAGGTACACATGTGACAAAATTCGCGAGAATTCCCCCCAACACTTAGAATTGAATATTGCCCTCAATATTCAAAGTACCGGCTTTTATGCCGACACTTAGAACGTAAAAAGGTAATACTAATAGCCAAATGTGTGAAAGAAAATCTTTTTCATAAACATGATTAAAAAGATACCCCTAGATAATCGTTAGCAAAAGGATAGGATATTGGGCGGCTGGATTGAAAACAGGCGCGTCAATCATCACAATCCAAGGGAAACCTGAAAATCAGAGCAAACAACACACAAAAGCACAGCACAGTGGGATTCCCCCGCACTTAGTGTAAGAAAATAGAAAGAAGTCAGAAACATGGGTGTTTACCCATGCAATGCTAATGTTTTTGTTAACCGAGTCACTAGCTTGACTCGACCCCGAATTCATTGGTCCATGGGGAAGCATGTGGAAGAGAAAATATCCATTGGACTTTCATTCAAAATGTTTGGATCAACGTTGAATTTCTTGAAAGTTCCACTCCGATGAGATACACCCGGCTCAAAAGGATGATAAATGGAGATGTCGGGGTCAAAAATGGTGTCTTCACTCCCACACGAGTGAAGGAAAGGACAATCTACCTTATAGGCGAAGAAAGGTAGAAAAACTCGAACGACATATGTGAAGTCGATATAATGGCTGTCCTCAGAAGGAAAAGTCACATATGTCGGAGAAAGATTGTCCTTAACAACATCGGGATTAAGAATTGAGGTCATATCATCAAGTTTATGAATAATAGAGTCCTTGACCTCATCTTTCTCTAACTCTTCATCAAAGAGAGGATTTATTTTGCTAGAAAAGTGCTCATCATCAAATTCAAAAAGAGAATTCGAATAGACTTTGAGACTTTCATTTTGAACATCCTCATCAGAAGGAGATTCGTCATCACTAGAGGAAAAATCATCATTGGAATTGAAAAGTGGGTTAGAGAAAATCCCGGAAAAATCATCTGAAGTGTCAGGAGGATAATGATATAAAGACCAATCACATTCACTGTCGGATGTATCCTCAGACTCACTTGGGGTTGGGATAAGGTTCTCAACACAAGACTTTATGAATTCGTCCGATTCCTTTTCAAGAATAGTGCTAAGATGCTCGTCCCCCATAATAAGAGAGTCCTTGGTGTCCAAAGTTGGAAAGAATGATGTGATTGCAATAGACTGAAGGAGTTGAGAAATGATATTGCTCAAAGGAATAGTACTCTCCTCGTCTTCTTCATCTTCGTCATCGAGCATGGCAGCCTTATTAAATAGGTAACGCCTTTGTGGTGCTCGTTCTTCGGCGAGTAAATCTTCCATAGATTTACCATGACGATCATCTTGGGCATTTTTAATAGCCAAATCATTAAATTCATTCCTCACATCATGAAGTTTTTGGAATAAATCATTGAAAGCCAACTCCTGAAGTTTATTCCTTGCATCTTGAATTTCTTGGAATAATTCTTGAGGAGATGGTTGAGGCTGAGTTTGAATCGTTTGATACTGTGGAGGTTGGTCATGATAAGAATAATCATAATTGTCACAAGGGTCATGCTCATAGACAAGCATATTACTTGTTTGACAATCAAAACTTTGGTGAGGACCTCCACAATACTCACAAAGATCATTTGGCATATTTTGAATTGATGTATCATTGAAGTTTTGATAACACGGTTCTTGCCAAAATGAATCCTGAGGAAAATTAAAATCGTGTTGAAAATCTGGATAATCAAGTGTATTTTGGATTTCATAAGTCAACACATGCAAAGTCCATGAGTAAACCCACATCCTTTGCAAAAACATCGTTCACACTGTGAATCATCCCCCAACGGATCTCCACATATAAAACAATTATGCTGAGTGAGTGAAGATGGCTGGGGTTGTGGAGGGTGTTCGGAAAAACTTTGAGTATTATCGATGGAATTAAGCTTACTTTCGAGGGCTACTTCACACCAATAACAAGATCCTTTTGGTGCATGATTTTCACACTGCTCACACTTACACTTTGAACAACGAAGACTGTCACCCACTGGACCTTTACAATGAAAACAGTGATAGTCGAGTGACGACATAAGAAAAAAATTTTAAGGAGGGTTAAGAAGATAGAATCAAACGGTTTAAGAGGATGAGGAAAAAATATTTTTGGGGTTTTTTAGAATAAGATAGTATTTACGAGAGAAAATGATAACTTTTCGAAAGAAAGGTCTTCAAAACACGAATCGCCAAACGAGACTTAAAAATTCGCTTCAACCTTCCCCGTCAGCGACGCCAAAAATTGATCCGTTGAAAATCAATGTGTAAATTATTTCCAAGGAAACACAAGTGAAGTATGTGTAGCCCGGCTCGTTATCCCCAACGAAGGTTTGAATGGAATTTGTGTTCTCGATTCGTGAATACGTGTTTGAATAGTGGAAACACGGAGAGATTTTGGATTTTTGCTTTTCGAAACTGATAAAGTACTTAATTATAAGCACTTTTTATAAAAAAACAATATTTTTGAAAACTTAATATAAGCACAGAAAAAAGTAGAATAAGGTGGCCGCTTATAAAAGACTTGATTAAATTTTTTTATTTTATTTTATTTTTTTGGTATTTTTCTTTGAATAAGCACATGGAAATAAGCAATTTTCAAAACTACAACTTTAGTTGAAAAGCTAGAATAAGCACTCAAATAAGCATGGGAAAACTGATCAGTGTACTTAAAATGAAATAAGCTGAGATTTAAGGCTAAATGACTGATAAGATATGAAATAAGCTAAAGAAACTCTGAAATAAGCTAATGGGGACTTAAGGGAGACTGAATAAGCTACAATCTATGGCAAATAAGCTATGAACTAAACTAATAAGCTAAAAGTGTCTACTGATGTACCTATGGTACAGGGCAAAAGGGCTTATTTCAAGCCCCTAAAAAGCAGTCAAATTAAAATCTAAAAAATCAACAAAAAATAGACATGGATAAATAAGCCAGCCAATTGATTATATGCAAATTTTCAGCTTATAACATCTAATATTGAGCAAATTAAAATTAACAAATGGCCTGCAAGAAATGGAAAATCACAAATTGCAGTCTGCTATTTAACTTGTGGGCTGATTATGCACTAAATTAGAACAAGGCTAAAGGGATGTTTATCACTACTGATAATAGACTAGTTGGACACCCATAAGGCCTTTAGCTTATAAGAAGCTTATAAGCTCTTTTTACACCATAATTTTACTAACAGTCAATGCAATTCCATGAAACCTTCCATATTAACTTAAGACATCTTACAAACAACTTATTTATACTAATTTAAGCTAGACTAAAGATGTTACAATGGTAAATGAACAATGCCTGACCCCTTTTTACCCGTTTGACCCATAAGCCAAACACCCCCTTAAGTAACTGTTTTTGGTTTTTGATAAGATTAGACCGATTTAGGCTAAACTACTTAATTAAACTTAATATTAAAACTATATTAACTAATTTTAAGCTAAAATTGACACAAAAAAAGCACTTAGATAAGCATAAACTATTAAAGCTAAACTAGACTATAAAATTAGAAATTGAGCTAAACTTAGAACTAGCAAAGGAAAATAGGTAAATAAGCAACTAATTACAACAAATAGACTAGCAAAGCAGAAATAACACCAATAAGTACTATATTAAGCAGTAAATAAGCAATAGCAATAAATGAGAAATTAACTAGTAACTTACAAGTAGTCCAAAGCTTAGAATAATAAGAAGTAGAAGAATAAGAAGAATGAGCTCATAAAGGAGAGCTAAAGGAAGCAAAGGGTCATCATCATCATCATAATATATAAGCTCAAGTGCTTATTCATCCACAGTTGACTTTCATTGACCAATTTTAGAATTTGAGATTGGATTTGAAATTAGTAACTAATAAGCCTCACAAAAGCTATAGAGAGCTAAAATGAGCTTATGCCAACTGAAATCAAGCTTGTTGAAGCTTATGAAACCTATTCTACAATATTTTTTATTTTTCAAAGGATTTTTCTATTTTTTTTTTTTTGGATTTTTGTTTAAAACAAAAGTAACAAAAGTAAATGAAGATTGAGCTACTAGAAACTATAAGAAAGCTAAGACAGTAACAAAAGAGCTTATACAAGCTTAACAAACATAAATGAGACACTAAGTAAATTGTTGAGATGGAAATTAGAAGTAATAAAACAGGAAATAAACTGAAATTATATTGAATTAAAACTTGATTACACTAGAAATGAAGAGTACAAAAGCTTAATTTGACTAAGGAAGAAATTTTAACAGAGTAACACTACTAACTTCTACACTACGAATGGTCTAAAAGCAGGACAAAAATTATGTGTGTGTCTTCATTTCTTTAAATAGCCATCCCAAAAGCTTCACTGATCCTTCCTGAGCAAATCCCACTCGTCCAATTAGCTTTAAGTCATCTCAGCCGTCCTTTCCATTTTTGGCGGGAAAAGTAGTTAACTGCTTTTGAGGTTTAGCAGGCCATGTGGTAGCATGTGGGCATGTGAGGGAGTAGCTGGAGGGGGGGGGGGGTTGGAGTGTAGCAGAGAAGGTGCAGGGATAATGGTGCTGGATTGTCCGGGGATAAGGAGGCAAGTGGGGAAGATAAGGTGGTATGGTTTGGGCGGGTAGTGGTTTTAGAAGAAAGGTGAGTTTGACTAAGTCAAACTGGTTTGGCTAAATAAATGGAAAAGGGTCGGGTTATTATATGGGCTTGAATGGGCTGGGTTTATTATTTGGGTTTTTAGTTTAGGTTTAAAGGGTTAGGATTATAATTGGAATTAGATTTAGGTTTAATCTTAGGGACTAAATTTGCCAAATCTGAAAATTCAGGGACCAACTTTGTCATTTTTGCAAAATTACTTCCAAGGGCCAATCTTGACAAGTTGACATTCTTGAGGGTTGATGTGCTGCGCGTGTCGTTGCGGTTTAGCAGTATTAATCCCTACTCAAGTTTTAAATTTATATTTAGCCGACTTATCAATAACACACACACCTAAGGAGCAGTGTACCCGGTCAGTATGAATATAATGGTAATCAGAGTGTCGATCACTAAGAGTGAAACGTATTATATAGTTATTCTAATTAGTATTTTAGTATCCTAAGTTAGTTATACAACCTAATCTAACGCAAGGGGTTCAGCCTGAGTGACTGGCACAATTTGGTTATAATTAAATAGTAAACTAAATAATGAGCATGAATCAGCGATTAGCACACACGTACACGGATAGATACTCGAGACAATAAGAAGACCTGTCCTGATAATTAAGTAGCTTGTCACTTGTTTTATTGCTAGTTTTATATGAAGTGTATATAATTAAACCTTTCTCGTTGGCTCTAATCTTATCGGCGAGTAAACCCTTAATGATTACTTATGTCTATCCTACTATTCTAGAGACGATAGAATAAATAGGCGAGGAAGGGGCATGGCGACCCAAGCAAGACTCAGCTAGACACAGAGGTTATCAATGCACTAATAAAAGTCACCAAAGACATCAACATATAAACTTTAATTAATGGGAAAGCAATATTAAGGGGAGTGCATGATTTTCCGTAGTCACATGACACAAGCCCATCAATCCTGATGAATTAAAGTGTACTAATACAATAAAACAAAACTACTTAATGAATTGAATACATGCAGGACCTTCTTACAGCTCTTGTATTTCGTTTAGGTGTGTCTTGTGCTGCTTAGTCGTCTGAATTCGGCTCTAGGGTTTCTTTTTCTACACTTGGTATATGGTGTTCTCCCTCAAATTCGTCTGACCTTGGGGTATTTATAGTTTCTATCTGAGGAATCGATGCGGCGCATTGAATTAGTAGATGCGGCGCATTGACTTAACTTCGCGTGGGGTCCAAGATTAATATATTCAGGAATATTCGTACACCGCCTTTAGATGCGGCGTAACTTGATATCTCTATGCGGCGCATGTCTTTTACCAGTCTTGGATTGTAACTTGTGAAATCTTGATAGTGATACGCCGTATGCTAGAAGTATGTTGCGGCGTATCTGGAGTAGAACGAGCTTGATCTTTTGGATTTCAGTAGACTTTTGACATCTTGCTTGTTTTGCTCCATAATTAGTCCAAAATCGCCAAGTTTCACATAATACTTGTTTTTACCTGAGAATCACCAAAGTAAACATTAATGTATCGATTCTCATATATAATATAATAAAACAGGTCAAATAAATAGGATAAATGATGATAATAAAATGTATTTATTTGAGTTCATCAAATATCCCCCCACTTGAACTTTACTTGTCCCCAAGTAAACCTTAGAATTAACCATATGAAAATGTATCCTAAAAGATATTAGGATTTATTTTTATATTTAAGCATGTATTCGTTTTGTCATAATCACACAACCAAACACTTAACGAAGTAGAAATCAAAATAATTTTTAATGTAAAACAATTCTAAATCGTTTAGTTGCTTAGTCGTGACGAATATTCTATCATAGGCTTGGCAAGTGTACGCATCTCCCCCACTAAAGCCAAGTAGTAACAAGTCTAAAGCGGTAAAAAGGGTTTGTTGGTTAATGGTTGATCATCCTTTTTAATCTCTATCGATCTCATATTCCAGAAAAGGCGACAAAATTACAAATACATGATCGAATCCACGACCACGATACTTGCAATTGCTCAAATCCTTAACTCGAATAGGCTAAAGATAGGACCAAGTAATCTTCACCAATAATATTATATATCAAAAAGGGCGACAAAATCATAAATACATAGCCGAATCCACGACTACGATACTTAAGATTGCTCAAATCCCTAATCTCAATAAATCAAAGGTTTGGATAAAGAATGATATAGGGTATGGATAATATTTGGGATACAAATTGGTGTAAAATAAAAAATAAACAAAATAGATAAATTAAAATCCTAAGTGTGGTTAATCACTTTCCCAACCATCCCATGAATAAGACTCATATCATTGAATAACTCACGCTTTAACACTTGAAACACACGCTTTAGGTAGACACGAATTATACTCAACAAAATCTTAATCAAAGAATAACCTTAGTTGGCGTTCCCATAACGGCCAACTCCCATTCAATCCATAAATATAATATATAACAACAAATAGTGGTGATATCTCCCACTTAATACAAAATTTTACATAAGTTGTTTAAAACAAACTTTCAACTTTTCTTTTTTCTTTTTCTTTTATATTTTTTCGATTTTTTTTTTTTTTTTTTTTTTTTTTTTTTTTTTTTTTTTTTTTTTTTGACATCAACATATAAAATATGTGTGTAAAATTTCACAACTTTTCTATCACTTATTTTTCCGGATAATTTTGCATACTTTTCATACTTTCAGAAATAACTGTAATAGTGAAAGTAGCAAACACACGAAAAATAAACTAAATATTATATAATATTTACTTTCATACCAATTGCATTGTGCAATTTCCCGATCTAACCAAAGATAATGAATTACGCACGCGAACACAGGTAATGTAAGGAAACACACTTTGCCTAAAACAATTAACCACGGATTTTAATCTACAGGGTAGGCTAAGGTGTAAGGGTGTATCGAAACATTATAACAAAGGTGTAAGAAACGAAAGGAATGGCTCTGAGGGTTTTTCTAGGGGTATCTTACTCTAAAAGTGAGAGTAAACAAAGGGTTTATACGAGGGTTAACTAACCAGTGTAGTTAGTTAATATCACATAACATATAAAGGCTATTTGGGTGTAATCCTAGAAATTTACCAATTTAGACAAGTCACTCCAATTATATAGATAATACTTATTATGGTGGTCTCGAATAGTATACAAGCCAAGTTCTAAAGTTTACAAGTCACTAGCACACTAACGTTTTAATATTTTTGAAAGAATAGAGTTATGTGTGCGGTTACGTAATTTAGACTTTAAACAAAAACATGCTAAAAAATTTAAATTTTGATATATTAAGCGTATTTTAAGCATATTTTGAAAAAGTTTAGGACACGTAAGTGTTCTAATTCCCCATCCCCCCACTTAAGTTAAACAACGTCCTCGTTATTTGTGTCAAAAGTTAAAAACTGGAAAATATAAGAATTCAAACAGAAAAACTCCCCTGAGATTTGCTCGGTATGATCCTCCATTATTCGTATAAGAGCAAAAATCAACTTTCTTGTGGATGAGAACGTTTAAGCTTCATAAATGATGTATCCACAAAAATGCAGGAATCTATAATACCATTAAGACTTTAACACACCTGAGTTAAGAAGGTTCAAACTTGCATAATACATTAGTAGTTAGTAAAAATAAAACTTAAAATTAAAACTGTAAATCATCAGGTCAGTCGATACGCCGTATCGAGCCTGGAATAAGTACGAAATAAAATAAAATAAAGGATAAGATGCGTCGCATCTGTTTTACAAGATGCGGCGCATGTATTTACCAAATAGATTGTTAACAGTCTGTTGTAAAATGGGCTCGTTCCACGGTTTACCTCTCGGGTTCCCTCGTTCACTCATGCTGAACTTAATGCCAGTCTCCATCAAACATAATAAGAAACATAAACTGAAACATCAAATAAATACACGATAATAGAATTCAATACAATCCCAAGAAGAATAAAAATGTAAGTGGAACAATGTCTATAAGCCCAAACACATGAGATCAAGGGTGTGGGGAGTCGTCTCCTACAGCTGAGTGGGTCTCTGAGGTGCTAGCATCCTCGGTCCTAGGTCGGACTCTACGTGAAGGGAGCCGGGAGTATGTGATCATCCCTCTAACGTAAGTACCATCAGGGCGAGTATGGATCGTGCCCTGATGCTCCAAAATCTGGCTCACACTCCCGACCAGCCAACCTAAATCCCTCCTGACTCCAGCAAGGTCGGCCCTCATCCCGTCAACTGCACCTCTCAAAGCTCTCACCTCTCCCTCAACTCTCTGACCCACAGATCGTGCAACTGGTGGTGGGGGTACCTGTGGCTCCTCCTGAGCTGGAGCAGCAGCCGGAGCTCCCTGCTCCGCCTCAACCTCTGCTGGCCTCACGGGGCCTAATGCTACCCAATAACATCCCCCCATGATCATCTCGCAGATCCCTATCCTAACCAAATAATCCTGCCCAATAACCGGAAGACTGGTCACCTTAATCTCTAAGCCAGCGGGGATCTCATCACCAATCACGCCAAAATGTCGGGCCAATCTAGATACAAAATGCCCCCCGGTCATCTGGCTCCTCCTATCTCTCCCTAAAGCACCTCTATGAAGGAAATGCGCCAAAAAGTGAGGGATGTTCACCACCAATCCCTCATCCATGCTCCTGAGAAGGAAAATATCAAGAGTGGTCACCTTCTCAGGTGATTGACCTCTCCCAGCAATGGTTAATGCAATCATCCTGTGGCACAATCTCCTCATAGGCTCCCTGATGAGTGTGTAGGATGGGGTGGCAGTGGTGGAATCACCCCCAGAGGATATCCTCTCCCAGAAATCACCAAGCAACATCCTATCTGGCACTACCCGTAAGCTCTCAGCCCAGTACCTGGCAAACCCAGCAGATCCAATCTCTGCCTCAGTGTGTAATCCCATGGCCAAAATAAATTGTGTGGAAAACTAGAAGGGGGGGTTGAATAGTTTTACGTCTTTTTAATTTATTATAAAACTTTTGTTTACTTTTAAAAACTTAGATTCAAGTTTGTTATGAAAAATAAAACTTGAACCTTATTATTAGTTATATAAGTATTCTTTTAAATTGATTGTAAAAGTTTTGGTTTCTTGAATGGATTTTCAAATTGATCTTTATGTGAAGTCGACCTCTAATTAATACTAGCAATTATATAGACCTATGTGTATGAAAGTAATGACGATGCAAGTAAAGAAATAAATAAGGTATGGAAAGATCTAACCGAGACACGAGAGATTTATAGTGGTTCGGCTACAAGGACACCTTCCTTGCCCTACTCCACTCCCCGAGCACACCTTGCTCGAGAGTTTTCTTCACAACTTCAATAAGCTCCCTTATGGCGGAGAAAACCGTACACAACTTTGGCTTACACGGGTTTAACGACACAAAGCTAAATGTCGAGTTCTAATAGTAGCTAGAACCAATCTCACAACTTCACAACACAACTTATTCACGACTACTTCACAACGGCTTCACGACTGCTTCACGACTTCTTCACGACTTCAACACGACCGCTACACAACCTCTATGATGCGGCTTCACGACTTCAACACCATGTCTTCATGACTAAGACTTCACGACTTCAACATGACCGCTACACAACCTCTATGCTACGGCTTCACGACTTCACGACTAGGACTTCACGGCTTCAACACGACCGCTACACAACTTCTATGCTATGGCTTCACGACTTCAACACTAGGACTTCACGACTAGGACTTCATTGCTTCAACACGACCGCTACACAGCTTCTATGCTATGGCTTCACGACTTCAACACAAGAACTTCACGACTAGGACTTCACAACTTTAACACGACTGCTTCACAGCTTCTATGCTACGGCTTCACGACTTCAACACCACGGCTTCATGACTTCTACACTTTGACCTCACAACTTCTATACCACAACTACTTATACAACATCTTCACTACTTACACACAACACTAATCTACAACACACACCTTACATACAAATGAATGAATGATTTACAAACTTTGTTAAACACACAACTTAAGTAACAAGATGATACTAAGTTGTAATACTTCTAATCTTGATTGATAGAAGTATTCTTCTTTTGCACTTGGATGGTGGAAGCTTGGATCACTTGGAAACCAATGCTTAAGATTACATGATCAAAGGTTTTTGTTAAGATATGAAATGAGATCTACAACAGAAAGTTTTAGTGCAAAAGGGTTGAGAAAAAATCCAGGAGAAGGCTTGTATTTATAGGGAAAAATCTGGACAGCTGGAGCCTACTGGAGCGGGGGCGGTCCCCTTAATTATTAAGGGGGCCGCCTAGTAAAATTAAGGGGGCCGCCCCTACTGAACGTTGGCCAATTTTGTCCTTTTGTGGGGAAGGTTTTTCTGGAACATTTTAACTGATTTTGGTTAAAAATTTGAATTCATATTTTTATAAAAGATTAAACATTTTTATTTAATGCCAAAAATGTTTTTCAAAAATATATAAAATGTTTTTGATGTTTTATAAAAAATCTAGTTTTTAAGAAAATGTTCCTTTGATCATATAATGCATTAAGCATTAGTTCATTCATACCTTAAGTGATTAAGTTGTAGAAGTGAATATTTACAACTAAATACTTGTTTATTTGATAAGTTTATGTTTTAATGAGTTTACATTTTGTGATCATCAAAACATAGAGATATGAATAAATATTGATAATGTTTTTAGACATTATTTATGTCAACAATCTCCCCCTTTTTTATGATTACAAAACCTAAACTCATTAAATCCAAAAAGTTATTTTTGGACAAGTATTTAGTGAGTTTATAATCACTTCTCCCCCTTTTTGTAGCATCAAAAAGGTTGAGCCGACAAGTTTTAGAGACAAAATTTGTCGGAACGAGAACTCCCCCTTGATGTGTGCTCCCCCTCGTTTGAGGGCACCAAGGAATCGATATAAGGAATACTTGCAAGAAAAATATTAGAAGCACAAGCATATATATAGCAAAAATAAGCATGCATATAAAGACATTCAGTAAAAATGTTGTGTATCAATACACAACCATCCAAGATTATATTTAATCCTACATTAGCTAGTAAGTAATGCAATCTACATAATCATTCTAGGAGTACATGATCTTCCATGGGGCTTGCACACAAAATGGTTTGAAAAATTATTTTTAATTAAGCATTGCATATGCTTAATTTGATGAGAATGAAGGTGGGTGGTAGTGTAGTGGGTGAAAATGATGGAGGTTGTGGTGGAGGTTGGTTGTTAAGCATGTGTTCAAGGGATGAAAACATGTAGTGTATCTCATCTCTAAGACCAAAGATGATGGTTCGGTTGTGGATGTGGTGGTATTGGTGATGATGAGAAATGAGCATCAAGAGGTGTTATTGGTGATATGGAAATGACAAGTTGGGTGAATGGAGGTTCTTGAGTAGGAGGTGGAGTTGATGCTCTTGATGGTGGTGATGAAAGGTGTGAGTTGATGTAGTTATTGATGGATGAAGTGGAAGATATGGATGAAGATGTTGTGTCATGAGTGAAGGGTGTTTTTGATGGTGTATTTGGTGCACTTGGGGATTAACATTTGAGGTGGTGGTGATGGAGTTTTGGTGTCTTAGAGATGATTTTGGTGATAGCATGGTGAATGAAAATGGGTGTATGATGGAGGTGATGGTTGATTTAGGTAAGGTTTGGGCTAGATAAAAGGGGTCGCAAGATGCAAAAGAAAACAGTAAATTTTACTGCCCAGATGGCCGGTCCCCTTAATTGTAGGCCGGCCCCCTTAAAATTAAGGGGACCGCCTAGGGAATTAAGGGGGCCGCCCATCTGGTGTTTTCCCAGGCGACCAAATTTGAAAAATTTCCAGAAAAGGGTCATTTTTAGGGTGTTTTTGCAGCAAGCTCCATTTGAATCATGTACATCAAGAATGATTAAATAGTGACATAAACATGTTAATTACGCATGCATACATTTAAAACATATTATGGAATAAGCATGTTATTAATCATCAAGCATGTATATATATCATGATATCAAGTATACAAGCAATAAGCATAACAATCATATATTAAAGACAAGAAATAAAGCATTCATTAGTTGAAAATAATTATGTTAAAAACATAATTATTGATACAACACATATTTTGCTTATAGCATGCAATAAGTAGAAAATTTTAAATTGCCTAAGAGATCCATTTGACTTGCTTGAGACATGAAAACTTGGATTATTTTGGATGGATGATGGTAAAGGGGGGGAAAAAAATGTTGGATTAATGGGGTTGTAAGTTTGGGTGTATGGATGTTGGAGAGAGTGTTGATAGAGGAATTGGAGGTGGAGAGCTTGGACTTGACCATGTTGAATGAGGGTTTTGATGTTGTTCAAGTGGTGGTGTTGGATTAGATCTAGTGAGAAGATACTCAATCCAAGTGAGACGCTCATTTAAGGTGATGGTTTGATTTTGGAGAAAGATGCAACAAGGACTATTGTTGACATGTTTCTCAATTTGACTCAAGTGATGTGGTGATGATGGTAATGATGATGAGATGGATGGTGATGATGGTAATGATGGTTTGATTTTGAAGAAAGATGCAACAAGGATAATTGTTGACATGTTTCTCAATTTGACTCAAGTGATGTGGTGATGATGGTAATGATGGTGATATGGATGGTGATGGGTTTAAGTTGCTTTGAGCAAGGTGCAAAGCAAGGAGAGCATTAAGCTCATGGGATTCCTTGAGTTCTTCAATGAACTTCAAGTGTTGAGTGGAAGGTGATGATGATGGAGAGTGGTTGTTATTTGGTGGAAGTGGTGGTGACACTTTTGGTGGTGGAGACATTTGTGAACTTGGGTAATTATGAGTGAATGAAGGTGGACATATGGATGATTGGTTATGTGTGTGAAAGGGTTCATAAGGATGAGGTTTAGGTGTTGGTTGAATTTGAACAACATCATTTGTTGGGTTATGGCAAATATCAAGCTTCCTCCTCCAAATGGGTATTTATGGTGTAGTGATGATGTGATTGTGGAAGGTAAATTTTGGAGGGTGGTTTGTGACAAAATGTGTTTGTGAATTTTGGGAAGTATAGGATAAAATGGGTTGGAAATTGAAAAAGAAATCAGTAATCCGTCACTCCAGATGGCCGGTCCCCTTAAATAGGGGCCGGTCCCCTTAATTTTAAGGGGGCCGCCTGGGTATTTAAGGGGGCCGCCCATCTGCTGACTTCCAGATTACTGGAAATGGGTTTTTGGCATAAATTTGTAGAAAAGGTTGTGTTTTTGGGTTTAGTTTCAAGCAAGTCCAACTTCTTTTGAGGCAATTTAGGATTTAATAACTTATGTATGCTAAGCATATTCATTAGACATCATTATCTAGCATGCAAACAACTCATTTAGCATGTAACATATATATGTTAGACAAGAAAACACTACATAGCACCAAGTAATTCATAGTATCATATTTAGGAAGATTAATAAGCTAGTTAAATAATCCTTATCTATGGGAATGTAGAGTTGTGATAGCATGGACTTCTAGACTTGTACCAAGTGAGGTCTTAGTGAATAAATTATGGTTATTTTCAAATTTAGTTCACTTATAAATGTCACATACATAAATATAGATGACAGATATGAGATCACCATGCATGATTTAAAGAAATGTTTTTGGCATTATTCAACAATGTTTGAAAGTGGGTTTTTATGTGGATGTGAAAAATATTTTAATGAAATAGTTTTGGTTTTATTTCAAAATGTTTTTATGAGGAAAGAAAACATATTTTTCCAATCTTTGGTTTTGATAAACACGTAATTATGGACACAAGTTTGGAAGAAAGGTAGGATGGTGAAATATGTAAAATAGAAATGTGTCATAATCTTTTGAAAAATTATTTTTCCAAAATGTGAAGTTTTTGCAAATTTAAAAATAAGTCCCATTAATTATAGGTTTAAAAAATAATGGTTTATAAAAGATCTCATGCTCAAGTCTATTGTCACATGCTACCTCTTTCTACATATCCTATGACATTTACGCATGTATTATGACTAAATACAAAAATACATCATGTCAGAGTAGTTAGAGAAAAACAAAAGCTATTATAATGACAATGCATTCAACTAAACAAATAATTACGAAGGCATGCAGTCAAATCACATAGGAGCAAGTAAACATCTAGAAATTTAATATACGCAGGATGACATACATCTAGGAATGAAAAGCTCTAGTGAAAAGCAAAGTTCATAACAGTAAACTATCGTTAGGTATATTTAGGAAGAATAATGTATTCAAGTTGGAGAATGAGTATGAGACTATTACTAGTGGTGCTCAATTCAGGCTAAACACGACCGTTTTTACGGGTTACACACACCCAACTTCTCACATAGAAGCAATTCAACCGTTAGGTCAAATTGAGTTTCTAGTCAATAGATTCTCCAGTAGTCATTCTCTTTTTAGAAGAAATTAAGTTCCTAAATTTACCTATCGAAGAGTACCAAATATGAAGATTGCTTGGTTTACTAACACTTAGGGGGGCTAACTAAAGGGTTTCTAGTTCATTAAGCCACAGAACGAATATAACTAAAGTGTAAAGGCAAAGCAACCTATCAGACTAAGCATATCCTAAGGCATTAATAAGATTATATGCATGAAGTAATTACTTATGAAATTTTAAATAGAGAACTTACCTCACGTCCTAGCTTTTCTTCGTAATGTCTCAGATGATGATCGACGTGTGAATGATAGGTGAGTCTTCAAGATACACAAGGTGTGAAAGTATATCATGGCAAGCTTCTAACACCTTATTTAAACCGAAGTGGCTTGACCCGAACATGTCTTGTACGGATCATGATCTTCTCCTTCGTCTGTGTCACTCCATGATTTTGGATTGAGTTCACTTTGGAGTTGTTCACGTAGTCTTCGTCGTTAATACCTACATTAACAACATTTGAACTAGTAGCATATGTATTTATTTTATCTAAATGTTTATCTATTAAAATATCTAAGATAACTAATTCATGTACAAGATCAAAATCCTCATCTTTGGCTTGACATTTTTCTTGATGAAAGTTTAAGAGATTTTTCCAAATATCATTTGCCGTTTTACAGAAGAATATTCTTTCATATTCAACTTTCGGCAAGATTTTATAAATAATTATTTTAGCTTTATTATTTATTTCATTTTTTTTTCAAATAATCAATTTGACTTTCAAAATCCGTTTTTGTTTATCTTTCAAAATCCGTTTTTGTTTGATTTTCAAAATCAGTTTTTGTTTGACTTTCAAAATATGTTTTTGTTTAACTTTCAAAATATGTTTTTGTTTGACTTTCAAAATCACCAATCGAAATGACATGCCAAAGATCTAGATCAATTGATTTCACATAAGTTTCAAATTTATTTTTCCATTCAAGAAAAGTATAGTTTTCAAATAGTGGTGGTTTTAGCAAAGATTCCCCTTCTAGATATTTTTCGAATTCCATAGATCGATTCAAGTTTTAAAATACAGTATATTTTAAAAATCTTGATTGACGTGGCTCTTGATACCAATTGTGGAAAACTAGAAGGGGGGGGGGGGTTGAATAGTTTTACGTCTTTTTAATTTATTATAAAACTTTTGTTTACTTTTAAAAACATAGATTCAAGTTTGTTATGAAAAATAAAACTTGAACCTTATTATTAGTTATATAAGTATTCTTTTAAATTGATTGTAAAAGTTTTGGTTTCTTGAATGGATTTTCAAATTGATCTTTATGTGAAGTCGACCTCTAATTAATACTAGCAATTATATAAACCTATGTGTATGAAAGTAATGACGATGCAAGTAAAGAAATAAATAAGGTATGGAAAGATCTAACCGAGACACGAGAGATTTATAGTGGTTCGGCTACAAGGACACCTTCCTTGCCCTACTCCACTCCCCGAGCACACCTTGCTCGAGAGTTTTCTTCACAACTTCAATAAGCTCCCTTATGGCGGAGAAAACCGTACACAACTTTGGCTTACACGGGTTTAACGACACAAAGCTAAATGTCGAGTTCTAATAGTAGCTAGAACCAATCTCACAACTTCACAACACAACTTATTCACGACTACTTCACAACGGCTTCACGACTGCTTCACGACTTCTTCACGACTTCAACACGACCGCTACGCAACCTCTATGATGCGGCTTCACGACTTCAACACCATGTCTTCATGACTAAGACTTCACGACTTCAACATGACCGCTACACAACCTCTATGCTACGGCTTCACGACTTCACGACTAGGACTTCACGGCTTCAACACGACCGCTACACAACTTCTATGCTACGGCTTCACGACTTCAACACTAGGACTTCACGACTAGGACTTCATTGCTTCAACACGACCGCTACACAGCTTCTATGCTATGGCTTCACGACTTCAACACAAGAACTTCACGACTAGGACTTCACAACTTTAACACGACCGCTTCACAGCTTCTATGCTACGGCTTCACGACTTCAACACCACGGCTTCACGACTTCTACACTTTGACCTCACAACTTCTATACCACAACTACTTATACAACATCTTCACTACTTACACACAACACTAATCTACAACACACACCTTACATACAAATGAATGAATGATTTACAAACTTTGTTAAACACACAACTTAAGTAACAAGATGATACTAAGTTGTAATACTTCTAATCTTGATTGATAGAAGTATTCTTCTTTTGCACTTGGATGGTGGAAGCTTGGATCACTTGGAAACCAATGCTTAAGATTACATGATCAAAGGTTTTTGTTAAGATATGAAATGAGATCTACAACAGAAAGTTTTAGTGCAAAAGGGTTGAGAAAAAATCCAGGGGAAGGCTGGTATTTATAGGGAAAAATCTGGACAGCTGGAGCCTACTGGAGCGGGGGCGGTCCCCTTAATTATTAAGGGGGCCGCCTAGTAAAATTAAGGGGGCCGCCCCTACTGAACGTTGGCCAATTTTGTCCTTTTGTGGGGAAGGTTTTTCTGGAACATTTTAACTGATTTTGGTTAAAAATTTGAATTCATATTTTTATAAAAGATTAAACATTTTTATTTAATGCCAAAAATGTTTTTCAAAAATATATAAAATGTTTTTGATGTTTTATAAAAAATCTAGTTATTAAGAAAATGTTCCTTTGATCATATAATGCATTAAGCACTTGTTTATTCATACCTTAAGTGATTAAGTTGTAGAAATGAATATTTACAACTAAATACTTGTTTATTTGATAAGTTTATGTTTTAATGAGTTTACATTTTGTGATCATCAAAACATAGAGATATGAATAAATATTGATAATGTTTTTAGACCTTATTTATGTCAACAAATTGCCTCATCGACATCTGCCTGTGCACCCCACCTAACCTGAATACCAGAGTATCAGCTGTATCAATCTCCATATCAGTCTCCCTGTAATAAATCGTGCTAAAGAACTCTAGCATGAGCTCCCTAATCAGAGGCTCATCAATCCCGAACAACCTCTCCCATGCATGTGACCTAAACACAACATCATCATCATCATCCCTCACTACCATCTCCAACCTATCATGAAGACCCCCAGCTGCATTCCCCCCGTCAATCAAACCAACACCCTCAAAGTCTAAAACTAGAACTCTAAAGATTTTCCTAAAGAAAATCGTCCTAAGTCTCTGCACATAATCAGCCTCGGTGTCCGGTGTAAGTCCCATGGTCTCGAAACGGAGCCACATATGCCTGTGTCCAACAGCTGGTAATTCCATCCGAAATAAGTTTTTAAGGTTAGAATGCAGTTCTGAAATAAGGTTGATACGGCGCATCTGATAAATCAATGCGGCGTATCTAGGTTGCATAAAAGAGATGCTGAGCACGCAATAGAATGTGGCGTATGGAGGATGCGTCGTATCTAAATTACCTAATACGTCGCAACAATAGTGAAAATATTTAAATTAAAAATAGGTTGTTACGCCGTATCAAGTAACATAGATGCGCCGCATCTAGCAATGTATCAGTATAAAAGAAAGGGGGTCAGGCACGTTTTCTAAGAACCCGGTCCCGTGACGTAAACTCCCACTTAACATCATGGTTCCATTTACCCATATATCAATATCTAAAAGTTCCTATTAGCACAACATCTCATTTTCCCTCCAAAGTTCAAAATAAACCTCCCGAACCCTAATTTTATTCAAATCAATTCGGTTCCAAATTCAATGATCAATCCAAAAATTAACATAGGGGAAATCATCTAGTTCAAGTTCTAATCAAAGCCCCTAAACCTCCCATCAAAATCGATATATAGCATAAACCCTAATCTTTAAATTTAAAAATTAAATAGGATAATTACCTTATATGACGATTAGGATTCGGTTAAGAATTCGGAAAAGGTTTGATTCGAGAAAAGAACTCGGATTAAGGGTTTAATTTGGTGAAGTGTTGTGCGCACTTGTGCGTTACGACTGTGTGTAAATTTGGGTAAAAGGTAGAAATCCGGCGCATCTCTTTCATATTTATAGGGCAGATACGATGCGCCGTATCGCATAATTGTCATGCGCCGTATTTATCAAAATTCGTTGACTGGTCAATAATTTTAATTAGTCAGAGATACGGCGCTTAGAATACTAAGATCCGCCGTATTGTTGTGCTAGTGAACGAAATTTAAATAAGGAACGTACCTTGGCCTCCGCAACAAATTTCCTTATACATCAAATTGGGGTAAAACGGTATACCATGTGATTATATAAATTCAAGATAAGAACAATAAGCATATCCGTTTTATTAATGATTATAATCTTATTGTTTAGTGGATAATGATTTACCCCAAGGTTAGGAGCAAATATCGTTTTAAGCTTACAAAATTGAGATTATATTCGGGAGAGATTTCATAGAGAATTCTCCTTAAGGCTAGGTGAATTATTGTAAAGGATACCTGGAATTCTATTTCAAGAATTTAAGATACTCAATGTTACCAGTACTGAATTTTCCTCTACTCTTGTCGTCTTATTACAGCCTTCCAGTCATCGAGGGTTTGATCACTCCAGCTAGCATCCCTTGGTTAGGTTCAGAATGTAATCTTCCATAGTGATGCTTAAGCCATCATTTATTTTGAAAGTAAACCAACTTGTGCACGAGAGTAGTGAAACGATCAAAGTGAATTATCAAAAATCAACTATATTTATTAAATTAAATGCGTCGTATTAACAAAAGCTAATGCGCAGTATTTTCGTTATGTTTCAAAATACAAGATTTTTGATTTGATAGATGCGCCGTATCGATAAAGATCGATGCGTCGCTTCTGTTTAATAATTCGAAAAACTGTTTTTAATTTAAAAAGAAAATACGCCGTATCTGTTAAAACAGATGCGTCGTATGGCGTTAATGTTTAGAAAAATTTCTTATTAAAAACAGAATACGCCGTATCTTGGGGAAAGATGCGTCGTACTCGAATTTATTAAACGCGTTGTATTTTATAAAAATTAAACGCAATACGCCGTATCTGTGAAAACAGATGCGCCGTATCGTTTGTATCAGCACAATACAACGAAAGCAGTATGCAGAAAAATAAAGAAAAACAAAAATAAAAACACACAAAAACAGTAAATATGCAAATTATACAATGAATGCAATCTATCTAATATATAACAGGGTTAGTGGTTAGAATCTAAAAAGAAAAACCTAATTAAAATACTTAATCAAATTAACAGATAATAACAATTCACTCCCCGGCAGCGGCGCCAAAAACTTGATGTGCTGCGTGTGTCGTTGCGGTTTAGCAGTATTAATGCCTACTCAAGTTTTAAATTTATATTTAGCCGACTTATCAATAACACACACACTTAACGAGCAGTGTACCCGGTCAGTATGAATATAATGGTAAGCAGAGTGTCGATCACTAAGAGTGGAACGTATTATCTAGTTATTCTAATTAGTATTTAAGTATCCTAAGTTAGTTATACAACCTAATCTAACGCAAGGGGTTCAGCCTGAGAGACTGGCACAGTTTGGTTATAATTAAATAGTAAACTAAACTAATGAGCACGAATCAGCGATTAGCACACACGTACACAGATAGATACTCGAGACAATAAGAAGACCTGTCCTGATAATTAAGTAGCTTGTCACTTGTTTTATTGCTAGTTTTATATGAAGTGTATATAATTAAACCTTTCTCATTGGCTCTAATCTTATCGGTGAGTAAACCCTTAATGATTACTTATGTCTATCCTACTATTCTAGAGACGATAGAATAAATAGGCGAGGAAGGGGCATGGCGACCCAAGCAAGACTCAGCTAGAAACAGAGGTTATCAATGCACTAATAAAAGTCACCAAAGACATCAACATATAAACTTTAATTAATGGGAAAGCAATATTAAGGGGAGTGTATGATTTTCCGTAGTCACATGACACATGCCCATCAATCCTGATGAATTAAAGCGTACTAATACAATAAAACAAAACTACTTAATGAATTGAATACATGCAGGACCTTCTTACATCTCTTGTATCTTCGTTTAGGTGTGTCTTGTGCTGCTTAGTCGTCTGAATTCGGCTCTAGGGTTTCTGTTTCTGCACTTGGGTATATGGTGTTCTCCCTCAAATTAGTCTGACCTTGGGGTATTTATAGTTTCTATCTGAGGAATCGATGCGGCGCATTGAATTAGTAGATGCGGCGCATTGACTTAACTTCGCGTGGGGTCCACGATTAATATATTCAGGAATATTCGTACACCGCCTTTAGATGCGGCGTAACTTGATATCTCTATGCGGCGCATGTCTTTTACCAATCTTGGATTGTAACTTGTGAAATCTTGATAGTGATACGCCGTATGTTAGAAGTATGTTGCGGCGTATCTGGAGTAGAACGAGCTTGATCTTTTGGATTTCAGTAGACTTTTGACATCTTGCTTGTTTTGCTCCATAATTAGTCCAAAATCGCCAAGTTTCACATAATACTTGTTTTTACCTGAGAATCACCAAAGTAAACATTAATGTATCGATTCTCATATACAATATAATAAAACAGGTCAAATAAATAGGATAAATGATGATAATAAAATGTACTTATTTGAGTTCATAAAGGGTTGACTTTTGACACTTGGGTAATTTCTTGGTACGAACTTGTAAATTTCTTCCCCGTCCTCGGCTTTTAACGATTTTCCAATCCATGCTCGTTTTTGTCCGTTTTTGCCCTGTTTTCAATCCTTTGTATCTGAAACATATAAAAACACAAACCAAGAATATTTGCAACAATATATGGTCTATTTGGGTGTTTTTGGTCGTTTTTGTGGCTTTTATGGGTGTAAATGGATGAGTATTTGCACACTCATCACCTCCCATGCTAAAAAAAGGCAGTTATCTTTCATGGACAAGCCGTATGCTTCGTTACATGAAAACAAAACCTAATGGACAAGGCAAACTCTTACTTAACTCCATCAAGAATGGTCCATTCAAGCCTCGTCAGATTCAGGAAGCTGGTGATCCAACTCAAACACCTCCCGTTCCACCATCCTTTCTTGTTCAGAAAGAAGAAGGGTACACAGCAGAGGATTGGAAACAGATTGAAGCGGATGACTTAGCCATGCACCCAATTCAACTTGATTTACCATAAGAGATCTTTTTTGCTGTTGACAACTGTGAAACTGCTTATGCTATGTGGGAACGAGTTAAAAGGCTATGTCATGGAACAGATATTGGTCAACAAGACATTGAAAACCAGCTTCTAACTGAATGGGAGAAGTTCACATCCACTCCAGCTGAACCAATTGAATCATACTACACAAGGTTTTACACTATCATGAATGAGCTCATAAGGAATAACTTAACACCAAAACGGATTGTACAAAACATCAAATTCCTTAACAACCTTCCAGAGGAATGGGGACGATATGTTACAGTTGTTAATCAAACAAAGAACCTTCATGAAGTGAACTATGATCAATTGTATGATTTTCTCAAACAAAACCAGAAAGAGGCAGATGAGGTTAGGAAAGAAAAGATTGCCAAACAACATGATCCTCTTGCATTGATTGCTCAAGTACCAACACTTTCAACATGAACACACAACCATCATCATCATCAAGTCCCACTAAGAACTACATGCAACAACAATTCACTCCACAGACTGCTGTCATTCCACAACAACCATTCTACCCACAAGAACAAGAAATCATTCCACAACAACAATACCCAGAACTAGAATATCATCCTAATGATGACATGACTGCTATATCTCAAGCATTCACCCTTTTATCAAGAGTTGTCCAAGGAAGCTATTCCACACCTACCAACTATAACACCCTTATCCCAGGTGTTGAGGCCCCACCCTAGATGAAAGTGGTTAAAGGCCTTACAAGATTGGTTGGTCAACAAAGTTGCGTGGAAGTCAAACTAGTAGTCAAAGTACGACTAATGTAGTAATATAGCATATGATGCATAAACTAAAGGGACCTAACTTGTCATTGTAGTGAAGTGTTATATTAAGTTAGTTGTGGCTAAAGTGAGAAGAAAGAGACTAGAAGGACCATTCTTGCCAAAAGGCCAAAGTGCCACCCAACTAGCTATATCTAGCTTGTTCTAGATAAGTCTTCAATTATTGATGAAGAGTGGGAGGTTCGGTTTTATGGAGGAGGAAAAGAGAGGGAAAAAGGGAGATGATAATCCAAGAAGAGATAGATGAAGATCAAGTACTAGTAGCTTTCCTTAGTGATAATCATCACATGTAAGTATCTATATTCTTAATGTTAATGAAGTTATAGATTTCGAGTTTAGGGGGATTTTACCATATGATCAAGATATGATCATATGATGATGTAGAAAGGATAATAAGTAAGGTATGGGGGTTATGTTAACCCTTGATCATGATGTGTTGTGATGTTTAAGTCTTGATGTTATGGTTATGGTTAGGATGATGTTGAAGATGGATCTGATGATGATGATTATGATGACTAGTAAGGATGATGATAGTGGTGAAGAAATGATATGATAGTTAGCTTGGATGATCAAGGTAAGTAACTTAGATTTCTATGTGTTTAATATGAATGTTCTCATGTTATGTATTAATGAATGAGTTGTTAGGATTAAGCCTTGGATTAGTAAATTGGAATATTAGGAAGTGAGTTAACGAGCGAGGATCAAAAGATAGGACAAGAGGTTGAAAGGTCAAAGGTAAGTTATGTTTGTTGTATTTAATGTTATGATGTAAATGTGATGTGGTTATAATGTTGTGATGTAAATGGTAATGAGTTTGGTTTGGTTATGAGCCAATGACTAAGTATGTTCTTGATGCATATAATGTGAATGGAAGTATTGATCATGTACTAATGTAGTTACTTACTAAGCGTAAGCTCACCCCTTTAGTTGTTAATGTTTTGTAGGTTATTTGTGTTGAAGATAACTCGACTTGAGTTATGGCTTAAAGAGTTGGAAGCGGATTGGAAGATAATAAGCGTTAGGAGCTAGGTAGAATACTGAGCTCGAGTCAAGGTTGTATCCCCGAGAGTCTCTTTTATGAGTCGTATAATGTGTGTCAAATTCGGGTAACGGTTTGGGAGTCTAACGAGTTGTCAAGTGTGCTTTAAGTGTTTTTATTAAATGTTTAAAGGGCGTTTGGATTTAAGTGTGTTTTACCCACTTTGGGTTGTAAACGGGTCAAGTGTTGTTGGAATGTGTTGGTTATGTTAAATTAATGAAGTGGGTCAAGTTTGATGTAAAACGGAAGTCGTATGGGTTGTTTATAGCGAAAATGGGATGTAAACAAAGTGTATTTTGAGTATTGCAGGCCTAGGCCGGAGGTTTGGAAGCCAAACCCATGGCCTAGAGTGATTTGGGAAATGCCCCAGGCGACCAGAAGGTCCAGGCCGCCCGGTTTGGGTGTAGGCCGGCGGCCTGGACTTCGGGCCGGTGGTTTTTGGGGGTAGGCCGGCGGCCTGGACTTCGGGCCGGCGGTCAGGGTTAGTTTTCAGTATTTTTGGCGATTTTCAAAAATTCATATATTTTAATCCGTAAGTCGTCACGGGTCGTGCCACCTATCGTTTCGAAGGTAATTGAATGTACTTTCATTTAAAAATAGCCTCAATGGCTGAATATTTATAGATTTTTGTTAGTCATCAAAAGAGTGGTCCGATGTCCATAAAAGTCAATCGTTTTGGCCTAAAAAGTTTTAAATTTTGGTCTAAACGGGTACAGGGCGTTACAACTTGGTATCAGAGCTTCGGTTTAAGTAAATTAGGTTTCCACTACAGGTTTCCTAGACTTAAACCACTCGTAGACACGTTAAATGTAAGTTAAAGTAATGCGCCTAGTGGGTGCCTTTGAGGTATGACGAAGAAATGCTTACAGTAATAATGAGATTAGATTATAATTAAGGTGCAATGTGTATGTTGTGATGTGGATGTGGTGAAATATAGGAGTAACGAATTAGACGCGAATTATAAATTGCTTTAATTATGCTATGGAATGCAAGACGTGGTATACGTATTTAAGTCTATAAGTGTGGTGCGTGTTTTATGGTGTCAATGTATATGTGAAGAAATTCTATGTTTGAATATATTATGCTAAGTGTTGAGTAACCAAATGATAGTTTTTGTGTCGGAAGTTTAAAGTTTTAATTATGTGAATCAAGGCCTTAAAAGTTATGAGTTGTAGGCGAGGAATGTGTCATAGTATAATAAGTAAAAGGTTGAAATAACTTAGATTGCAATGATAGTGGTTTGGTGAATGATTTGTATGTATGGTGTCCGAAAGAATAATGACCTAGTAAGGGATAAGGGATTGAGCAGTGCTTGTCTTATGGGGACGTTAAGGATAAATATGTATGGATACATGAAGAGGATTTAAATGCTCGGATAAGATGTGTGAATGAAATAAGTAACTGCAAGATATTAAAGAAATGAATAGGTAACGAAGAATACTTAACGTAGCTATTGCATTGATTGTTAAAGTAAAGTAGTAAGTACCTCAATGGTAATAGACAAATGATATTTCATAGACGTGTTCAAATGTTTTAAGTCATAAATTGAGAATAAATTAACGAAGTGTAAATGTTTAGTAACGTTTATCTCGTGTGGAAAGAATGATCGAATGTGGGCTAAAAGTATGAATGAGATTAAGTATGTACTAAATTGTTGTCATGAATGTATAAAATGTTATTTTGTCATAGGCAAGGTGGCTACTAATGCGTATTATAATGTGATGTAAAGAATAAGTGAAAAAGAAAACTACAAGGGAACTTGAATTAGTTAAGTCATGACTAGAATTCTTGTTGTGACATGAAGTGTTAGAACTGAGTAGATGAACGAGTTTGGATTACGACGTAAGACCAATATATGGTCTAGAAAATAATTCATGTTTAATGTTAGGTTGAGCCATGTCAAGATAGACGATATTAAAAGAATGAACATGTGTAAAATAAAGCAAGAGAATAACACGAAGTTGGCAAGAAAACGATAAGTGTAATGTGACAACTCAAATGAACTATGACGTGTATATTTATATATTCGAAAGTATGAAAAAGATAAATATTACTAAGATGGTGTCAAGGTATTGAAAAGTGATAGGTAAGCGATCGAAAGTGCTTAAGGCGAAGAGAAGAGAAAATGAAAACGTGGTAGCCTAAGAAGTGCTTGAATATTGAATAAATTGGTGATGCATAAAATAAGCAAACTAGAAGTGACTAATTTGTGATAACATGTAGCGAATAGTTTACCGTGCATTTTGGTTAGTGTCGGTAATCATATTGTAATCATATGAATGAATGTTAAAGTAACGATAATTGGATATGGAATGGGAATGATAAGTGGTACTAGAGATGGGCTAGCAAGTGAATTAAACAATGATGTTTTAAGTGTAGATCGTAATGATAATAAACGTACTAAGGTAAAGTGTGAAGAGACAAGATGAAACTAGCAAATTAATGAATAATGCTTAAAGAATTGAAGATTAAAGAATGAGATTAGGGAATGATAGCACGGAATGTGACCAACATATGGTCCCATTATTTTTAGTGACTAAAGGCTAATATTGAAGTGGTGTAGAGACGGGGAAATGATAAGATCAAATATGTAAGGCCTAAGTATGAACGCGAAGTGGTGATGAAGAGTATCGGTGTATATATATATATATATACATATGACGGATATATATATATATATATATATATATATATGTATATATATATATATATACACATGACGGAACTCAAACGAAAAAGTTTAAATATTAAAGACTAGATGCGATAAGCTAAAAATGTAAATGAGAAAGAGATGAGTAGGCCGAATAATCGAGCATGTACATGAATGTATAGTAATGATAACAATATCATGGGGATATGTAATGAACGTGAGAACGACTTGATGTATTGATGAATAAATGTCTAATAAACTAAAAGTTATAGACTGAGACTAAAGCGACATGCTATATAAAGAATGACCAAGAGCGGCACTACTCTAAATGCATAGATGAGTTAAGGTATGAGAATAAGAAAGCGAAAGGTTAAGAACGTAAGTGAGAATGATATAAGTAGGAATGAAGTTAAGGTAACGACCTAAAATCATTATATTACGGCTAAGGCGATTAGCGGTAATTATTAATAATGAATGCAAGTGTTATGATTGACGATATGTGTAAAGTCTATAAGTAAAAGTGTTGAGTAAACTAACGGGTAATGTAAAAAGGTGGAAATGATTAACGCGGGTTAAAGAACGTAAGCTACAGTGAAAAGTGTAACGACGTATAAATTGTGTGAGTAGCTAAAATGTACAAGAAAAATAAATGATGCTAATGAAAGAATGAAGATTTACCTATACAAGGTTTAAAAGTGGAAATAGTCGGGTAGACTAAAGGGTAAGGTAAAAAGGTTAAAATGATTAAAGCGGGTTTAGAAAGTAAGATGATAAACACATAGTGTGTACTTATAATAAGCAGGCTCATATGCTCTATGCGCTTGCGTTTACTAAAACAAATGGATGTGATAATGTGTATAGAATAAAATGTTAATGGCTTGGATCCGATGTTAGAATGTGAAGGCGGTGAAATGACGAATGTTAGTGATCTTTCGGAATGAATGTTAATGATCCTTCGGGATGAATGTTAAAGGTGGTATCCTTCGGGATGACCAAGTCAATGAATGATAAAGATTCCTTCGGGATGTGTTAAAGATCCTTCGGGATAAAACGTATTGCCTTCACCGGCAAAGATTGCCTACATCCTTGGCATGTGTGAAAGTCCTTTCGGGGAAAATGTTAAAGAAAAGTGGATCCAAGCTAGAAAATGGAAAAGTTTAAATAATGAGTGAAATATAAAATGAAAATGAAATAATAAAAGTTAAATTGGGAAATAGGAATAATAGGGTTATGTCGGGAGTACATAACCATGAGTTTATATTTCCTGATTTACATCGATTTGGATGCCTCTCCATGTAAATGATGAATTATAAACGAGTGGGCTATGTGTTGCCGACACGGCACAGGTAGGGTTAGAGGAGTAGAAAGCGGAAGTCTAGAGTTAGTTAAAAGTTATAAGAACTAAGATAGGAGGATTAAGATTTGAGTACGCCTTTTAGAGAGAACTTATGAGAAACCTATGCTTGAGTGTTAAGTCTAAGTTGACGAAACTAAGGAATTGTAATGATGTTTCAAAATGTTATAATACGTAATTGTGTCGTGGTGCAATATATGAGTAATTGAAATAGTTGATGATAAATATCATGTGTAATGTGACGATAAATGTTAAAGTATGGTGCTATGAAGCTAATTCATGTGATAGTCTTTGAGACTCGTAAGATAAGCGAAAATGACGTGAAGAAAGGAGTAGAATAAATGAGAAAATTGTAGAGACGTAAAAGAAGTGACTAAGTAGGGTTGATAGAACGTGAAAGCATTAGCCAACAGTACTTACGAAAAGTCAAATAGTTCGGTTTTCCCTTAGTAGCGTGTAACCAATAATGAGAATATAGGATAAGCATATGGAAATGTGATGTAACGGTAATAAAATGGATCATGATGATGACTAGTTATGAAAAGTAAGTCTCGTGTTATGTAAAAATCTAAGCAAGATTTGTATGGTATAGAAGTAAACGGGGAGTAATGAGGATTAAGGATATGTGATATGTTATGGTGTGCGTAAAGTTACAAGATCACTTAGATTGTTGCACTAAGTGAACTATGAATTAAGGTGCTAGGAATGAGATGAGTCATGTGACTAAGTGTAGGATAGTGAAGAATGACAGATTTCGGGGACGAAATCTAAATAAGGGGGATAGAATTGTAACACCCGTATCCTAGGTGTTGAGGACCCACCCTAGATGAAAGTGGTTAAAGAACTTATGTTATTGGTTGGTCAACAAAGTTGCGTGAAAGTCAAACCCGATAGTCAAACTAGTAGTCAAACTATGATTAATGTAGTTATATAACATATGATGCATAAACTAAAGGGACCTAAGTTGTATTTGTAGTGAAGTGTTATATTAAGTTAGTTGTGGCTAAAGTGAGAAGAAAGAGACTAGAAGGACCATTCTGGCCAAAAGGCTAAAGTGCCACCCAACTAGCTATATCTAGCTTGTTCTAGATAAGTCTTCAATTATTGAGGGAGAGTGGGAGGTCCGGTTTTATGGAGGAGGAAAAGAGAGGGAAAAAAAGAGATGATGATCCAAGAAGAGATAGATGAAGATCAAGTACTAGTAGCCTTCCTTAGTGATAATCATCACATGTAAGTATCTATATTCTTAATGTTAATGAAGTTATAGATTATGAGTTTAGTGGGATTTCACCATATGATCAAGATATGATCATATGATGATGTAGAAAGGATAATAAGTAAGTTATGGGTGTTATGTTAACCCTTGATCATGATGTGTTGTGATGTTTAAGTCTTGATGTTATGGTTATGGTTAGGATGATGTTGAAGATGGATATGATGATGATGATTATGATGACTAGTAAGGATGATGATAGTGGTGAAGAAATGATATGATAGTTAGCTTGGATGATCAAGGTAAGTAACTTAGATTTCTATGTGTTTAATATGAATGTTCTCATGTTATGTGTTAATGAATGAGTTGTTAGGATTAAGCCTTGGATTAGTAAGTTGGAATATTAGGAAGTGAGTTAATGAGTGAGGATCAAGAGATAGGGCAAGAGGTTGAAAGGTCAAAGGTAAGTTTATGTTTGTTGTATTTAATGTTATGATGTAAATGTGATGTGGTTATAATGTTGTGATGTAAATGGTAATGAGTTTGGTTTGGTTATGAGCCAATGACTAAGTATGTTCTTGATGCATATAATGTGAATGGAAGTATTGATCATGCACTAGTGTAGTTACTTACTAAGCGTAAGCTTACCCCTTTAGTTGTTAATGTTTTGTAGGTTATTTGTGTTGAAGATAACTCGGCTTGAGTTATGGCTTAAAGAGTTGGAAACGGATTGGAAGATAATAAGCTTTAGGAGCTAGGTAGAATACTGAGCTCGAGACAAGGTTGTATCCCCGAGAGTCTCTTTTATGAGTCGTATAATGTGTGTAAAATTCGGGTAACGGTTTGGGAGTCTAATGAGTTGTCAATTGTGTTTTAAGTGTTTTTAGTAAATGTTTAAGGGGCGTTTGGATTTAAGTGTGTTTGTACCCATTTTGGGTTGTAAATGGGTCAAGTGTTGTTGGAAGGTGTTGGTTATGTTAAATTAATGAAGTGGGGCAAGTTTGATGTAAAACGGAAGTCGTATGGGTTGTTTATAGCGAAGACGGAATGTAAACGAAGTGTATTTTGAGTATTGCAGGCCTAGGCCGGAGGTTTGGAAGCCAAACCCACGGCCTGGAGTGATTTGGGAAATGCCCCAGGCAACCAGAAGGTCCAAGCCGCCCGGTTTGGGTGTAGGCCGGTGGCCTGGGGTGGATTTTAGGGCCTGGCCGGCAGCCTGGACTCCGGGCCAGCGGTCAGGGCCAGGTTTTAGTTTTTTTTTGGCGATTTTCAAAAATTCATATCTTTTAATCTGTAAGTCGTCACGGGTCGTGCCACCTATCATTTCTAAGGTAATTGAATGTACTTTCATTTAAAAATATCTTCAAGGGCTTAATGTTTATACATTTTTGTTAGTCATCAAAAGAGTGGTCGGATGTCCATAAAAGTCAATCGTTTTGGCGTAAAAAGTTTTAAATTTTGGTCTAAACGGGTACGGGGCGTTACAACAATAACCAAAGGATTTCATCGGACACTCGCAACAAGCAGATTGTTCAGCTGAGTTTCAACATGGGTCAACAAGGACAAATGGTTGGAGGTTATGGGAATCAACAGGGATATGCTCCTCTTTATCAGATGGGAAATCAGAATGCAGGGCAGTATATGGGAAATCAGTATATAGGAAATCAGATGGGACAAGTTGTTGGAAACAGAAGGGGTCAGAATATGGGGAATCAGTTTGGGAATGTTGCTGCTCCTGTTGCTGGGAATGCTGGGAATATGAATCAAAGGAATTTGGTAAAGTGTTTTAACTGTTAGGGTACTGGTCATATGGCAAGAAACTGTCCCTCCAAGCCAAAGAAGCAAGATCTAGAGTATCTTCAGAAAGCGTTGCTCTTAGCTCAGAAGAAAAAGGCAGGGTTTCAGTTGAATGCAAAAAAGCATGACTTCATGGCATTGATGGATGATATGGAAGAATTGGAAGAGATCGATGGCAACTGCATTTTCATGGCAAATCTTTAAGACGTTAAATATGACACGGATTCTGAAGTACCTCCTGCTTATGATGTCAATGTGATATCTGAGGTACCACAATATGCTACATGTCACAATAATGAGATGTCTGATATGTCACCTCAACATGAACAGCATCCTGCGACTCCTAATCTCACTTATGATACATATATGGACTCCCCAAGTTGTAGTAATACAAATTTGGCTACTCCAGACATAGATCCTAATGGAAACTTTGAGTCACAGCATACTGAGAGTGAAGAGGAAACACGTGCTTTATTTGAATCATTATTGCAAAATTGTAGTATTGAAATTGAGAAGGTCAAAAAGATCGATAGAGACGTTAAGGCCGCTAATGAAAAATTGACCACTGAGCTTGAGAGATACAAGGTGAACGAAAAAGCTTTTGAATTTAACCACAAACTTCATTCAGAACTTGAAATTGGTTACAGAGATCCTGTTTTAAGAGAAAAACAATTGCAAATCAAGTTTGACACTCTCGATGTCAATTTGAACATGAAAATTAAATCTTTAAACAAGGAAATTTCTGAATTAACCAACCAACTTTCTAAACAAAAAGCAGCTTGTTCTGATCTTGAAAAAGAAAAGAAAGAGTTGCATGCAAAGTTTTCAAAAAGAGAAGATTAACTTCTTGATGAAATACTGGACAAACAAGAAACAATTAAAAAGTTGGAAGAATTGCTTGTAAAAACGGGTCACTCTGCGCAAACAATTAATTTATTAATTAACAATCCAAACCCGATTTTACATACAAAGAAGAAAATTGCTCTCGGTTGTAAAAACCCTTGTTATCTCAAGAAAGCCCAGAAAGAACAGAATGCGCTATATAATGGTAATATTATAAGTGATGTACGCGATCCACCTGCTCATTATGATTCTCATGAAACGATTGAGCTTGCTGAAGAGAGTCGAAACAAAATGAAACGATTGAACAGAGAAATCCAACCAATTGATTACGATAAGCTTAACAAACTTTCAGAAGTTCCTCCTGTTCAAAAAGTGTCACCTTTGTTTTTCAAAAAACCAGTGGCTGTCACAAAAAGAAAATTTGTTTCAAAACATCTTTCTAACATCGAACAAATGTACTCTAACAACACTTGTTACACAAATGAAGCTAGAACACTTGTGGCAACCAAAACATGATCTTAAAATCAGAGTTGAAATGTTTCAAACTGTTGTGGCAACCAAAACAAAAACTAAAATCAACGATTGGTTTTCAAGTTTTGAAACTAAACAGAAAAAGATGTTCGAAACAGAAATTACTCCCATTGTAACTGGAATACATGCAAGAGTAATCCATGTTGAGAATGCAATTTTGAAAGAGGCAGCCGAATTTGTCAAGGACCACAAATCCTTAGTGAATGAAGCAAATGAAAACATTGAACAAATAAAAGTTTTGGAAAAACAAAATGACGCACTCTCTGAAGAAGCTCTCTCGACTGATATTATGTCCATTATTTATCAAATATATTATGTTGAAGATGATGAAAGACTTCGAGCTGAGACTTCCCAAATTGTTTCAAAATGTGCAAATTGTAACACCCCAACCCGACAAGGGTAGAAGTGTCACATTAATGGTGACATATCAATGCAAATATAACATACGACTTGAATAATACAAATGAGTTTCAATGGTTACAATGGAAAATCTGAAACTACAAGGTTATAAACGAGATATGTGATAATTACTAGGTCTGAATATAACTCTTCTGATCATCTCTAATACAATTAGCTAGTAAGGTCTTCTAAGTCCAAGGTACTCTCCACTCATACCCAGCTTCCAAACTAAAACCTGCCGCGGGAAAAGAAACGCGGCTGAGCTACGAGAGCTCAGTGAACAGATATAACGGTAACAAGCAGTAAAAGTAAAGTAATGAAGTAAAATGAATGAATACCAGGTGTAACAAGAGTCAGGAATAGGAACATACAGGTTATACAGATATAACAGGATTATACTTAGTTACAGCAGACAGGTGTAAAGGTGTAATCCATAATCCCACCACATGCCCAGATCAGATCATATCAAGTCAAATGTTAAGTCATGTATCAGGTTACAGGGTAACAGTAATAATGATGGTGAGTAAAGGTTATAAAGTTATAAGGTCACAAGGTGCAGGGTAACAGAAATCCTCTACGAGCCCAGAAACAGTAATCAGTAATCAGTATCATAACACCATGCAGAGAGAAGTCCTCTCACTAATCCCAGAAATCAGATAATGGAGTAGCTAGCTCCCAGAGTGTGAAAGACGTGTATCGCACACACCATCAGTCACCAGAAATCAGTAATCAGTAATCAGTAATCAGAAATCAGAAATCAGAACAGTTCTAGGATGCATCCATGCGCCCCTGGTGACCATATACCTCCCAACACACCAAATAAAATACAGAAAAGGGACGGAACAGGTCATCACTCTCCTGCCCTAGAGTCATGCCATCGGTGCATCAATGACATGGTCATGAAACCCTCATGACTAGTTATGGCTCGTAGTATCAAACTGTGGGTCAAGGTCAAGTATCATGTATACAGTATTTAATTTAGTTTCATAAGTCAATTTCCATTTCAGAATATCAGAGTTCATAATCAGAGGTTCATATCAGAGGTTCAATATCAGAAAGGTCATAATCAACATGTTTAAAATCAGAAAGGTTCATAACAGAAAGGTCATGTATCAGAAAGGTTCAGTATCAAAAAGATTCAGTACTACAAAGGTCATGTCAAAGGTTCATAATATCATGAAAGAAACAAGAAAGGTTCACAGAATCAAAGAACATGGCAGTGAATCAGAAATCAGAAATGAGACGAAGGCACCTTACTAAAGAAAGGCAGAATATCTGTACCTTATTCAAAGCAAGCAAGCAAGAAAAGAAATGTCACAAGATGATCACTCCCACTTAACGGAACCTATACGAATTAAATGCCAAGTATTACTTTAAGTTCAAAGGAATTAGGTTATTCTACATTAAGTCTTTTAAAGTTTATAGGATTACTACCATCTTTAGTAATTTTCTATATTTATCACGTTTTCTGGTATAATAACGTTTAGGGTTAAAAAAAATGCCAATTAGATAATTTTAGACTTAATATGATACATATTTTAGTTTAGGTTTAATATAACACCTTTAGTAATTTTAGGGTTTAACGTGACTAAATATTAAGATATAGGGTGACATGTGAATTTTAGTGGAAATATAGGCTATTATATTTTATGTGGTACTGTCTATCACTCTCCAACAGTCAAGACCACTCCAACCCATGTGATTTTAAAATCCAAAAAAGGACACAAAAGAAAACCAACCCATACTATCCTATGACCTGATTCGAAGGTAGGACCAGAAGAAAAAAAAGAAAAATTTACCATGCCATACTGATGAAGCGAAAAGTGTACCGCTTTTAAGGGGTCATTTAAGCCCTAAATCGTATTTATTTGATCAAATATTGCCCTAAATCGTTCCTTTTGTCATTTTAGGTACTTTTGAGGAGAAATCTGGAAAAGGAGGCATTTTGGACGTTTTTGGAGCATAAAAGTGAAGAAAACGACAAAGTCTCCAAAATCGGCTGAAAGTTACCTTTGACGGCGTCACAATTTACTCTGGACGGCGTCATGCTTTGGCAAGAAAAAGTGGACGTGAAATTTACTCATGATGAGCCAGTGAAAATAGCATGTAAATTCTGACGGCGTCACGCTTTAACTTGATCAAGGGCGTCATGGCTTAAATCATAAGGGGACGGCGTCACGTTCAAGGTTCGACGGCGTCAAGCCTTGATAAGCCAGAATGGATTTTGGAAGAGCTAAAGAGGGACGGCGTCAAGATGGTCATCCGAGAACCCTAAAAGCGGCGAGGTGACGGCGTCACACTCTATAAGGTGACGCCGTCAGATGCAAAAGTCTATATATAGTTTTCTAATTTTTTGTCATTGAAGGAGAGCTTAGTGTGTGGAATTTTGGGAGAAAACCCTAGGACGATTTTAGCTTCTTTTTCAAGGCTTTTTGCCTTGAGATCTTCCATGTTACATTGAAAGATAAGTTATCAATTAATCATTCAATATGTCTATGTGTTGTTTGATTCTATCTTATTCTTGTCTTTTGTTTAACATGTTAGGCTAAATTTATCTTGTGTTTGCTTAGATCTAATGAAACCTAGCTATTGATTATTGGTTATTAGTGTGTTATTAGTTGTATTGGATGATTGTTTATCTATGTTAGGCTTAAGAAAACTGGCTAACTTCCTATTCGGTAACTTGCTTGAACGTCTTAAGAAACATGAACCAAACGCGTACTAAAGGTTTTTATGGTTGTATTTAATGCACAAGCGAATTCTAGTGATCCCATGTTAGGAGCTTCCTAGCCGGCTCGACATAGGAGTGAAGTAGGAGCTTGTAGAGTTGGGGAAGTAAGTACGCCACCCCACGAATGGTATTAAGGAATACACCCGTCATCCACGTGACTAATACATACTAATTAACCGGTAAAAGATAGTTAGGGAGTAAGGAAATCTAAGTAAACACATTTCTCTACACATAAGTTTCTCACAACATTTTATTTTCAGTTATTTATTTTATTTGCATTTGTAGTTATTTGGGTTAGTTGATTAGCAACTAATTCCGCCCACTCCTTCAAAACCCGAGATTTTACTTGCTTTCATAAAAAATATAAAAACATAAAAAGAATCTTCCTCAACCCTTAGACCTATTAGAGTAGCCTTTCATACCTAACGAACACTATTCCCTGTGGAGAACGATCAATCCCCCGTACTTACCACTACACTATACTACATCGGTCAGGTACACTGCCTGGTGGGGTTGTAAGCCTCTTGAGATCCCTCGAGAGGTAAAACCTGTTGTAAGGTTACAAAACCACGCATCAAGTTTTTGGCGCCGCTGCCGGGGAATAGTTATTGTTTAGGTTGAATTTTTTATTTTATAGGTCTACTCACTAGATTCCTTTCTAGTGAGATTTTTATTTTATTTTTCTAGATTTTCTTTAGTCTATCTATTTTCTTCGTGCTTTTGTTCGTATAAGGTTTCCATTGACTCTTCCGTTCACCATTATGGAGAACGCGAATCCACCATACCACCAACCACGTAATTCACCCACTCCATATGACATCTTGATGTTTAAACAACATAAAGATGAACCTCTCTATGATGCATGGACTCGTTTTAAATATTTACTCCAAAAAGTCTCTCATCATAACTTTGATTTTTGGTCCCTAACTCAAATCTTTTACAATCATGTCGACCGACATGCCCAAAGGGACATTTACCATATTGCCGGCAGGGATATTAGGGAATTAAGTGCTGAGAAAGCATGGGAAGCTATTGAGAATTGTGCCCAATATTATTATATGGTAGACAACCCAACAAACATTAATACAAGTCAATTGACCACAAATTTCAAGGATCATGAAACAAGTTTGTTTGGGGATGAGGGTAGAGTTGAGCCACCTAGCTGCATGTCATGGTTAGGCACTACCATAATACAGGATGAACACATAGGTGACCTTGATGTGATGGAGGATTTTGCCGAGCATGATCACATTGATCAAAAAGACCTAGGTTTTATGATCGATGACGATGAATCTCAAGAAACACATGATGAATCTTTTGGGCAATTTGAATATAGCAGTCAGAATATTGAGGATGATCCTTATGATTCGGATATAGAAGTTGAGATGCCTAGAGAAGCACTTGAGATACTAGGGAAAATGTTAGGGTTAGATTCTAATAAAACACATGATGAGGATATAGGTGGTCTTGACACAAGGAATGATGAGGTAAGTAACATAAGCCCACCAAGTACCCCACAAGTCCTACCATCATTTGAGGCACACACACCGCCCGTGAGTTACCCGGAAGAAGTTGAGGAGACTATAGGAACCCCAATAGAGGTAGAGCCCTTGGACCAAACATAACTAGAAGAAATAGGTTTGAATGCTTTTAGTGATCACAACCTTTCTTTTAGTCCTATGGAAGTTCCTAGTTTTGATGAACCGGAGCCTCAGCCAAAACCGTTACCTAATCTTCCATCCTTAGATGTGAATTTAGGAATTGAAAAAGGTCCCGATCCACCCATCAAACCATGTAGTCCGGGTAATGTTAAGATTAAGGTAGTAGACTCTAAGCCTTGTAGTGAGGAAGACAATATAGGAGTGAAAAATGACCTTACATGTCTACATCACCCATTCATGATTGATCACAAGAAACATTATGGGTTTAAACCGGGTCTATTGGGTCAAGATGGGTTCCCAATTAAGAGTCTCTCGAAGTTGTTAGAAGATGATCCCTTTTTAGGAGAAAACTTTAATTCACCCATTGACCAAAGTGAACTAGGTAAGGTTATGATGAAAGGAGCACACCCCTTTGAGCATATAATTCATCCACCAATCTTTCCTCACGTGGCATACTCCTACCGAGCTGGTGTGTATCGCTACTATCACCGGCACTTAACCCTAAGTGTAGGGAAAACCTCCCCTATTTCCGTTAAATAAGGGTAGAGTCAGGCTCGTGACTCGAACAAAAACAAGCGCTTCTTGGGAGGCAACCCAAGCCTTAGTTGTTTGTTTGTTTATTTATTTGTTTGTTTGATTTTATTTGTTTCCGTATGTGTGTTTAAGTTTTATTATTATTGATTCATGTTCAAAACTAATTTGTGAAAATGCTTTATTTTGTTTTTAACTTCGTCTTAACTACATATAAAGGTATTTTGCAAAAGTTAAGTGTAAGGGAAATCTAAATCGGTTTATTAGAACACAAATAAACATGAATCATAATAATAATAAATTAACATACATATTAGTATTTGTTTGAGTCAAATGCTTGTATCGAGTCATAATAATGTTTTGCAGGAATTCCAGGAAGTAAGGTGTAGGTTTTTCCAAAAATTTTCCGGAAACGTAACATGAGAATTCTGTCAGATCAATTCTGACGGCGTCAGGATTTACAACCTGACGGCGTCAGGTTTAATTTTCTGAAAATTTTTGAAAGTTTTGTTTTCATAAAAAATTTTTATTAAATCTCCAACTTATAATCTCCAGGAATCTGCAAAATTATCATTCCACAAGCATTATATCCTTATATATAGATTTTTCCCGCCGATGTTATGCAGGTTTTCGTGTTTGTTTTCTCAGGTTTAACAGGTTATTTTGGACAAGGAAATGTTTTGAATTAAGCTTGTGGCAATGAATTAGTCATGGAGCTTCAACATTCTCTTTGGAGGAAGATTTAACCGTGTAATTTCATTATCCACCAAGCGAATCAGGGGAGTATTTGATTTCATTCTCTTACTTTTTTCTTTTACATCTTGTTGTTTGAACATTGGGGACAATGTTCATCTTAAGTGTAAGGGGAGGGTAAAAGTACGATTTTTGAGAATACAATTGCGCTTGATTTTTGTTTGTTTAATAGTAGATGTGTAATAAAACTAAGATAAATACTTGTTAAGGTAATTTTAGTGCCAAATTTAAATTTTTTTACAACATTTAGGAGTGAAACTTTGATCTTAATGAGCGTCTCATGGATAGGAGTTATATGACTAGCACAAAACCGTACCACTAAAAAAAATTTCCACTCCCAAATATGTGAGGTTCGCCCCTAGAATTGGTAGGAAAAGCATTTATGCTATGATGTGTGTACCGGTAGCACTTAGATTCTAGAACTTGCGTTAGGACCATTCCGAGGCCACAAGTGAGACTACATTCGTGTAGTTAGATTTACTACATGATAAGAGGCATTAGGATTAACCCATTGTTTTACACCTGTGTTTTTGTTATAATTACATTGGCTACATTGGTCAAGTAATTCTCCCACACCCTTTGCGTTGTACTCATTTTTAGTACACGATACCCCTAGTACACCCCTCAGAGCCTATCTTTTCGCTTCGACCTTTAAGCATTTTACTTAAGGGAAGAATTTGTTACACCCCACTAAAATGTACACCCAAATCGCCTTAGCCTACCTTGTATGCACTCATTTTTAGTGCATTATTGTTACAACATTTGTGTAAACCCAAGTTAATTATCTAGTTGATTACATGGTTGCTAAGTCGAGTCATATCCTTGTACATAGTGTTTTGGGACGATTGGGACTCGTGGGTAAAGTACTAGTGTAATGGAGTAATGGGGAAGAACATCATTTATTACCCCCATATGTGCTAAATGTTTTAAAAGTACTCCAAGTTTTTCAATTATCTTAATTCGAGTCATTAGATTAGTATTTGTAAAGTTATGTAAAAGTTCAAGTGTAAGGGGAATGCAACGCCCCTATGATGTATTATTTTGGATGGTAGGGCAAAAGTGTATGTCAAAAAAAAAAAAAAAAAAAAAAAAAAAAAAAAATCGAAAAATCAAGAAAAATACAAAAAAAATGAGAAAAAGAAAAATAGAAAAAAACATACGGACTACCATCCCGTTTCATTTTATGTTTGTTTTATGTTTTTGTTTTTGTTATTTCGTTTCTAGCTTAAGATCGAGTCTAGTCTTGGCTTAGCAACATTGTATAGTACATGTAATTGATCAAGATTTTTAACTCGCCACCATTAAAATATCCCTTATCCAACAAAACCGTGTTTTCCTTTTCCCTACACCTAACGTTATAACCCATTTAAAAGCCCTCTTTGATAGTTTATCTTAGGTGCTTACGCCTAGTGGAGGAGGTTTTCGATCCTTTCCCAAGCCTATGGTAATCTATTTGCTATGACAGGTAGTAAGAGATATTATCCGTTTTCATTTATGAGATTTATTTTGATGACACTTGAGAGATGTGAGTATCTAAACACTACTTGTGAGGTGCTAGTATGTAATCTCCGTGCTTATTATGATTAAAGTGGAACGATTATTTGTTGTAATTACTTTTATGTTTGCATTAAATGACCCATAACTTGTATTTTGATTAGAATAAAAGCGCATTTGCTTGAGGACAAGCAAATCTCAAGTGTAAGGGTATTTGATGAAGCGAAAAGTGTACCGCTTTTAAGGGGTCATTTAAGCCCTAAATCGTATTTATTTGATCAAATATTGCCCTAAATCGTTCCTTTTGTCATTTTAGGTACTTTTGAGGAGAAATCTGGAAAAGGAGGCATTTTGGACGTTTTTGGAGCATAAAAGTGAAGAAAACGACAAAGTCTCAAAAATCGGCTGAAAGTTACCTTTGACGGCGTCACAATTTACTCTGGACGGCGTCATGCTTTGGCAAGAAAAAGTGGACGTGAAATTTACTCATGATGAGCCAGTGAAAATAGCATGTAAATTCTGATGGCGTCACGCTTTAACTTGATCAAGGGCATCACGGCTTAAATCATAAGGGGACGGCGTCACGTTCAAGGTTCGACGGCGTCAAGCCTTGATAAGCCAGAATGGATTTTGGAAGAGCTAAAGAGGGACGGCGTCAAGATGGTCATCCGAGAACCCTAAAAGCGGCGAGGTGACGGCGTCACACTCTATAAGGTGACGCCGTCAGATGCAAAAGTCTATATATAGTTTTCTAATTTTTTGTCATTGAAGGAGAGCTTAGTGTGTGGAATTTTGGGAGAAAACCCTAGGACGATTTTAGCTTCTTTTTCAAGGCTTTTTGCCTTGAGATCTTCCATGTTACATTGAAAGATAAGTTATCAATTAATCATTCAATATGTCTATGTGTTGTTTGATTCTATCTTATTCTTGTCTTTTGTTTAACATGTTAGGCTAAATTTATCTTGTGTTTGCTTAGATCTAATGAAACCTAGCTATTGATTATTGGTTATTAGTGTGTTATTAGTTGTATTGGATGATTGTTTATCTATGTTAGGCTTAAGAAAACTGGCTAACTTCCTATTCGGTAACTTGCTTGAACGTCTTAAGAAACATGAACCAAACGCGTACTAAAGGTTTTTATGGTTGTATTTAATGCACAAGCGAATTCTAGTGATCCCATGTTAGGAGCTTCCTAGCCGGCTCGACATAGGAGTGAAGTAGGAGCTTGTAGAGTTGGGGAAGTAAGTACGCCACCCCACGAATGGTATTAAGGAATACACCCGTCATCCACGTGACTAATACATACTAATTAACCGGTAAAAGATAGTTAGGGAGTAAGGAAATCTAAGTAAACACATTTCTCTACACATAAGTTTCTCACAACATTTTATTTTCAGTTATTTATTTTATTTGCATTTGTAGTTATTTGGGTTAGTTGATTAGCAACTAATTCCGCCCACTCCTTCAAAACCCGAGATTTTACTTGCTTTCATAAAAAATATAAAAACATAAAAAGAATCTTCCTCAACCCTTAGACCTATTAGAGTAGCCTTTCATACCTAACGAACACTATTCCCTGTGGAGAACGATCAATCCCCCGTACTTACCACTACACTATACTACATCGGTCAGGTACACTGCCTGGTGGGGTTGTAAGCCTCTTGAGATCCCTCGAGAGGTAAAACCTGTTGTAAGGTTACAAAACCACGCATCACATACTGACACTACAACCATTATGTACATGCCTCTCTCTCTCTCTCTTTTTTTTTTTTTTTTTTTTTTTTTTTTTTTTTTTTATATATATAATTATGTATCATCACGTAACAAAATTACAAGCACAACCAAGGATACATGAGATATCCGTGAGCATGCAAGCGAGCTCAAGCATGAAGACCGAACCCTCGAAACAGCTCGTGAGACATCACAAGCCACGACACAAAACACACCCGAGACACCCTCTTTACCTACTGCATGGTGTTCGAAAAATAACAACGCAAGCATGTCTCGTTCTTTCTTTTTGCTCGTTAGGACTAGGTATAAGGTAGGTTTGATTCGTATAAGAGTGGATCAATACAGATTCAAATATAATAGCTTCCATATGTCGACATGTAAAGGTTACCCAAGTCGTTATTTTATGTAAAAGAAATATGATTTCATGCGAGTTAAAGGATCATATACATGGTTGTTCTCAACAGTTGTGACCCCATTTCATGGTTGTTGTTCGATACAGTAAAGACACAAAGAAGCATGTTTCTCCCTTTTATGGCTCGACACCAATCCAACACACCCATGACTGTTTGTTGTGCTATCCTAGATCGACCCAACCCAAACATGAAGGTATACTCTTTTATTTTTATTTTTAGTTTCGAAAGATTTATGGGTTGATGTATATGTAGCCTTTTATAATCGTTATTAGGTGAATAGATTTTATGTGACCCGTTTATGATTTCAAGCAACTTTGCTACGCATGCACGTTCTATTTCATTCGATTTACATATGATGCGATCAAGTGACTTAGTAAACATATACATAACAGATTTTACGAGAGGAATGAACAAGGTTAGATACAATTACCCTTGATGAGTGGTAACAAGAAGAAATCAACAAAAGTCGGTTCACTAAGAACCACAGCCGATCGAACCCTAGCTAGAAAAGGAACACCCTTCGACAGCCTCTAAACCCACGGTCACTCCACAACCTTGAACCCGCTGTGGCACCACGACAAACCACCAAGAAGAACACCCAAGGACCTCCTTTTTGCTGCTGCTACTGATCGAACAGGAGGGAAAGGGAAGGAGTAGCCGAGCTTTGTGTATAAGTGTTTTTTTTAGGGTTTTGTGATAATGAGAGAAAAATATGGCAATGATATAAAGAGAGAATGTGCATGATCGGTTTAATATAAAAACGTGTGATGGGCTTCTGAATTTGGTAAATTGCTTAAGTTGTGGCCTTTGACTTGGGTCATATTAAGTGAGGGAATATTTTCTTAAAATGATACATGCAAAATTTCGGTTATGACACTATGTTTTAGGCATGGGATATTTTTGATTAAAAGTGTACTTTCTTTTTATTCATTCAAGTATTAACGTAAAATACTTGGGGCATACTTGGGATTTAAATGTCATAATGTTTTTAATGTCATTTACAAATTTGAGATTAAGGGTAATTTGGGTATTTTGCATGTTTTAGATTTTCGGGTTTTACACAAATGCTCTTGCAAAGCTTGAAAAAGAAAATGTCACATATTTTAAACAACTGGATAAGAAAAAGGAGGAATGCAAGTATGACAAAATGTCGTATGAACGCTCTTACAATGAAATGCAAAAACAAATTGATCTTTTGAAGTCTCAGCTTGAATGTCAAAAAGGGAAGGGTGAGGAAATTAAAACTAAGCCAAAAATGTCAATTTCACAATGTGCTCCTTCACCCTTGCCCAAAGAGAATGGAAAAGAGAAAGCAGTTGTCGAAACACCAAATGTGATAGCACCTAGACTTTATAGGATTAGTACCACTATTGCGTCTACCTCTACATCTAAAACATGTAGGGCGATAGACAAGAGTGTTAAGAAAAATCCAAAAGAAACTAGGAAAGCTAACAATGAATCAAAGGACAACAAGATAAATCCTAATGAGTATGCCTTACCTACTACAGGAGTAGAAAGTACCTCTAAGAGCAGCATACTAAAGCCTAGGAGCAATACAAGGAACAATAGAGTCTCGCCTGCATCTAAGAGTGAAAATAAGAATAAAACGGAAGAAGTAGAAGAACACCCTAGGAATTTATTGCTTTCCAAAAAGAAACATATGTCATCAGAATGTAATGTTAAGACTAATGATTCTAGTGCATGTAATGACTCTGTTTGTTTAATGAATGAGAAATCTTTGTCTGAAAATGTGTGTGATGATATTGTTTCTAATGTTGTGCATGTGAATGATAAACCTGCTAAGAAAGATATTCCTTCAGGAACTAGTGCTAAAACTAGAAATATTCAAAGAATCATTGCAGATTCTAAGAAAACCACTAGTAGTCTGCTGCCTAGGAAATATCTTAAAATGTGCATTTGGAAACCAACTGGTAGGAAGTTTACACTTAAGAATGGTAAATTAACTGTAGCTCCAAAAGAGCAAGAAGAAACCTTCTATGAGTGTGATTCCGATATTACCCCTAACCCCCTGGAACCAAATGATAAACGGTTTCCAAATACAAAATTATCTGTGATTGGCAGGTTATCAAAATATGTCTTTGGATCGTCGACTCGGGTTACTCCAAGCACGTGACCGGGAATCTGAAGCTGCTGATCAACTTTGTATGGAAGTTCATGGGAACTGTTCGATTTGGAAATGATCATGTAGCAGCTATTCTGGGTTATGGAGACCTACAGTTTGGGAATTTTTTGATCACTCGGGTTTACTATGTCGAAGGATTAGGACACAATCTGTTCTCAGTCAGGCAGTTTTGTGATGCGGATTTAGAGGTTGCATTTAGAAGGAATACATGTTTCGTTAGGAATTTGGTTGGTGATGATCACTTAACCGGAAATCGTGGAACCAATCTATATGATATCGACATTAACCAAATGGCCTCTTCATCACCAATCTGTCTCATGACAAGAGCTGATGAAACTAAGTCCTGGTTGTAGCGCAGACGTTTATCCCATCTCAACTTTGACACAATAACAAAACTTGCCAAAGAAAACATCGTCTCCGGTCTCCCAAAATTCAAATATACCAAAGAACACTTATGTCCATCCTGTGAGCAAGGCAAAAGCAAATGGGCAACGTATAAACCTAAAACCATACCCAGTTCAGTAGATAAGTTGCATTTGTTGCATATGGACTTATGTGGCCCAATGAGAGTTGAGAGTATCAATTGGAAGAAGTATATCCTTGTAATTGTCGATGATTATTCAAGGTATACATGGGTAAAGTTCTTGAGATCAAAAGACGAAGCACCAGGATTCATCATCATCTTTCTGAAGCGAATTCAAGTTCTACTTCAAGCTCCAGTTAGGATAGTAAGAACAGACAATGGCACGGAATTCACCAATCAGGAGTTAAGAACATACTTTGAAGAATCTGGAATTACTCACCAGACATCACCTGTTAGAACTCCACAGCAGAATGGGGTAGTTGAAAGAAGAAATAGAACTCTTGTGGAAGCTGCTCGTACAATGCTGATTTATTCCAGTGCACCGTTATTCTTATGGGTTGATGCTGTTTCCACTGCTTGTTTCACTCAGAACCGATCCCTAATCCATCCAAGATTCAAGAAAACCCCATATGAACTAGTGAACAACAGAAAACCCGATATCTCTTACCTTCATGTATTTGGCGCTTTGTGCTATCCTACGAACGATAGAGAAGATCTGGGGAAACTGAAAGCTAAGGGTGATATTGGAATCTTCATTGGTTATTCAAAAAACTCGAGGGCATTCAGGGTGTATAATAGAAGAATAAAAGAGTAATGGAGACGATAAATGTGAAGTTTGATGAAATTTCACAAATGGATTCTGAGAGACTCGCTCTAGAACCCGCGCTTAACCCGATGGCTTCTGAGAGACTCACTCTAGAACCCGCGCTTAACCCGATGGCTTCTAATCGTACCAGATTAGGACCCGCACCTAACGTTCAGACTTCTGGACATATCAGTTCAGGACTCATACCCCAAGGAGCTCAATCAACTACCACCGATAAACCAACAAATCAAGAACCGGATAACTTCTTCGAGTTTATGTATGATGAATACTATGGTGGAGCTTCGACAAATGCATCACAACAACGTTCCGCTGCACCCGCTCAACAACATCAACAACCTCCACCACCGCAAGATGCATCTACCACATTCGAAGCCGACGCACCAACTCCCTCAACATCATCTACATCTACTCCACCAACTCCAGTGATTGAGATTGTGTTACCAAGAGTTGATGAGCAAAACCAAACAACACCAAATCAAGAAGAACAACAACAAAACGATGATGTGTTAGAAGAAGAACAATTCGAAAACCCATTCGCAACAGAATCTTCTGAATCTTATTCTAGGTTAAAAGAACCAACAAATACGCATTCGTCTAATCCAAGGTACCCTTCAACGTTAAAGTGGACTAAAGACCATCCAATAGAACATGTCATTGGTGAACCTTCAAGGCCAGTTCAGACAAGAAGACAACTTGCCACCGATTGTGATTTGTGCATCTTCGCTTGCTCAATCAGTCTAAAAGAGCATAAGAACATTTGGGAAGCAATGGCAGAAAATGCTTGGATAGAAGTGATGCAGGAAGAACTTCTCCAATATCAATTACATGACACTTGGGATTTAGTGCCGAGACCACTCGACAAACTCGTCATTGATCTTAAGTGGTTATGGAAGAACAAAAAGCATGAAGAGAGGACTGTAATTCGCAATAAAGCTCGTCTCGTGGCCAAGGGATTTAGACAGGAAGAGGGTATAGATTTTGATGAATCGTTCATGCCAGTAGCTAGATTTGAGGCGGTCAGGATCTTCTTAGCATATGCGGCTTACAAGAACATCACGGTCTATCAGATGGATATAAAGACTGCGTTCTTGAATGGAACTCTGAAGGAAGAGGTGTACGTGAGTCAGCCAGATGGATTCGTTGACAAAGATCATCCAGACTACATCTACAAGCTAAAGAAGGCTATCTATGGTTTGAAACAAGCCCCAAGGGCGTGGTACGATGAACTATCATCTTTCCTACTTTTGAATCATTTCACTAAAGGAACAATTGACCCGACCTTGTTCACCAAAAAGTTTAAAGATGACATTTTGATTGTTCAGATTTACGTGGATGACATAATCTTTGGGTCCACTAATCCAAAACATTAAAAACTTTTTGCAAATCTCATGAAAAGTAAATTTGAAATGTCTATGATGGGCGAATTAAAATTCTTCCTTGGACTTCAAATCCATCAATCCCATCATGGTATTTTCACTAATCAGGCGAAATATACAATTGAGATTTTAAAGAAACATGGAATGGAAACTTGTGACTCTGTTGGTACTCCAATGGTCACTTCACCCAAAATTGGTGCTGATTTGTATGGGAAACCCATGGATCCAAAGAAATATCGGAGCATGATTGGTTCTCTCATGTACTTAACTGCTAGCCGGCCCGATATACATTTTATTGTATGCTTATTAGCACGGTTTCAGGCAAGGCCTACTGGACTTCACCTCAAAGAGGTTAAACGGATCTTTCGGTACCTACGAAGAACCATTAACATGGGACTTTGGTACCCGAAGGATTCGAAGTTCAAACTAACAGCCTTTTCAGATGCCGATCATGCTGGTTGTCAAGTCACTGCAAAAAGTACATCCGGTGGAGCACAATTTCTGGGAGAGAAGCTAGTAGGCTGGTCATCAAGAAAACAAGACTGCACAGCGTTATCAACCGCAGAAGTCGAGTATGTGTCTCTATCTGCGTGTTGTGCCCAAGTTCTATGGATGAGGACACAACTCACAGATTATGGCTACTTTTTCAACTGCATACCTATGTATTGTGATTCAAAAAGTGCCATAGCCATATCGTGCAATCCAGTTCAACACTCCAAGACCAAGCATGTTAGAGTCCGCTACCACTTCATAAAGGAACACGTCGAAGAGGGTACTGTTGAATTATTTTTCGTGGGGACTGAATACCAACTCGCCGATCTATTTACTAAAGCCCTCCCAACAAAGCGGTTTGAAAACTTAGTTCATCGAATTGGAATGTGAAGCCTAACTCCCGAAGAGTTAGCCAGTCTTTCCGAATCTTCTTGATTTATCTCAAAAAGCTTCGCATGTAAATATTTTTTCAAAAACAAAATACAAAACTTGAAAAACCAACAAAAACAAAATATAAAAATAGAAAATTTTCAAAAAGACATAACAAATATAAAACATAAAAACCAAAAATATTCTTCTCACGACATGTCTCTTGTATAAATCAATATTCTGTACGTACCTAGAAATGTCATTCAACAATGATACGGGCATGTACAGATGCTTGAGCGAGAGTTCATTTAAATGTTTTCTAAAACATGTTGTCTCTCAAATTTCTAATCAGACGGCTTTCGTGCATTTCAGTACGGAACCCGTGCTACAATGATGACTTCTGATTATTTCCGATCAGGACTCGTATTGTTAATGGCAAAAAGAAACAAACCTTGAGCACATGATCAAGATTTCTCATAAAGATCTTTCAAAATCTTTCTCAAAATCTGTGCTCAAGAAAACTCCCTCTGAAACTCAAATGTTTGGCAATATGCTTTATTTGAGGGGGAGTATAAAATTAAAAAGAAAAAATGTTCCATCTTCATGCTACAATCCGTTTCTCTCCAACAAACTTTCATTTTAATCAAGTTAAAGTCAAAAATATCTCTTCATGCTATTTTTGAGGGGGAGAAAAAGTATAAGAGGAGAGGACAGACTCAGTTCTAACCCTCGAATTGAAGAAACTTAATGTCCGTTATTGAAAAGACTTGTCCAGGACGGGTAATAATTTCAAGCTGGGTTTCCAGTGATGTAAGCGTGTCTCGCAAAAGACTTGTCTGAGTAGAATGTACCAATTCGAGAGATGATCATTGAATATGACCGGGACGGGTAATAATTTCAAGCTAGTCTAACTAGTGATGTAAGCGTGTCTCGCGAAGGTCATGTTCATTGAAAATCGATCAATTCAAATGTGCGAACTCTACCCAACATGTGCAATTTTAGTTAAAATGCATGAGCACATGTGAAGGGGGAGTGTTTCAAAAATATAAAAATCTCAAAGTGCCAGAAATGTGTTTACTCATAAACACTTTGAGAGATTTTCACAAGGTTTTATGGCAAATCTAGGATAGTCATGAAGTTATAAGGTGACTAAGGTTAGGGAAAACCGTCCTATGATCCGCCAGAGCCGAAGGGATCTACCCAAGGACAATTCCAATAGATTAGAATTAGAAGTCCTTAGGTGAGATTGAAAAAAGGAGTAAATGAGAAAGGGAAAGAAGGGGTTGAAGAATGAAAAAGAAAAGTTGATTGAAAGGGTGAAAAGAAATAGCCCTCCATGAAAACTTAGGGCAGAAACCGGGTCAATACATCTGCTATCGGTATTCACTAAGGTGATACTGATATTCAAGACAAGACGTCATGGACCCAGTAACGCACTGCGCCACCCCTCCTAGCCACTCCGATATCTCTCAAAAGATATTTGTTTCATTTCTCACGGAGAACACTACATAATCTATCGGCCTCTCATTCCGAGATGTGTTGATATTGAAAAGGTGGCACTCTGCTCCATGCCTCCGATGACTAAAACCAAAACGCACTTTATAGAGTCTAGAACCAATGAGATTCATCAAAAGATCTCTTAGGAACACTTCCATTGGAATACCCTTGTGTTCACCTAAAAGGACACAAGGGTTACTAGAGTCTTAATGAGATCTACGGATCTTGCTATAATATCATGATGGTTACTGTGCTTCAAACGGTCTACAGTCGTGGGGTGATCTTCAGCGACTCACTGAATCGTGGGTGCACTTCGGTGTGTCCGTGTAAGCCCTTTCGGGGGTATCCGGTTCAGAATGGCCTGAGGAAGGATTAGAGAAAGTCTTCACACTATGCTATTGACGATCTCAAAGTCCCAACCTGTAAGCGCTGGATGATTATTACTAACGGTTTTATGCAGCTACCCAAAAACATCCATTAACCATCATCCCATATTTCATACATCTTCACCTCAGCATACTCATACTTATGAAGAGCATCCCTCATCAAAGCTCAAATGTAAAAGTTCAAGACTAGGAGATCAAGTTAAAGACCAAGTGTTAAAGACGAAGTCAAGAAGCTAATCAAGATGTCAAGAACAAGTTCATATGTCAAATGATGAAAGATCATGGGGAGATTGTTAGCAAAGGGAGATTGTTACCATAAGTATACAGTCGAAGATGTATAAGTATGTTAGAGGACACGACGCATCATCAAGAAGATTGTTTATCAAGGCAAGAAAGACCAAAAGGCGATTACTTTGAAGATCTCAGTGCATGAAGGAACATTAAATGAAGATTATTCTACAACGACACACAAAGATCAAGACATTGAAGAAAAAAGACCACTCACTAGAGTATCATTGAATTGCCCATCCCTTAGGGGGAGATTGTTAGCATTTATATTTTAGAAAAGTGATGGTCATTTCTAAACGTGTAAAATAGTGTGTCGTGTAGGTATAGTGTAACAATGTAAGGGTTGTGTTGGACTTTATTATTAAGAGTTTAAGAATAGATACCAAAAGCCCAAGTCCAACACAAGCCCACTCAAGGCCTTTTAGGGTAACAAAGGCCATCCCATTTCCTATATATACCACACTCTCACTCCCATTTTGTGTGCCTCATCAAGTATTGTAAAGGTGTGAGAGTGTGTGTGTATTTTACTTGTATTGTTCTCTTATTGTTTATGAAGCATTCGGCCAACAGTTTTTTACACACGCATCATCCCTTCTCTTCTTCATCTTTACTTTCTTTCTTTTATAGTCACACGTTGAGTAGTAGAGTAGTTAGATTAATATAGATTAGTTTGTTGTTTGTGTTCAAGGTTCGATTTAGATATAGAGGTTAACATTACTCGTCACGGTTGAAAATGGATGAGTATATACATATGAGAATTCATCGTCACGTTCCCCAAGTGAATTCAGGACCTTTCCCCGAGTTTCGACGAACTTTGTCGATAGGGATGCAACTTTACTAAAATCGTTTGACTTCATGGTTCATGATTTTGATAGGTTTCTCAACAAGATTCAAACATTCATCAATCTGGATCTCTCCTGGAGGAATAACAGTTGCCTCATCCGTAAGTCATTTCTTCATAATGCGTATAACAAAGATGAATAGTGAAGGGTATGTGGTATTTTAATGGGGATGAGTAAATACGGATCATTGATGTTGCAACAGGTTGGTAGCCTGTATTTTTAATGATTTAAAGGGAAGAATTGAAGATTGGTTTAATGTGGTGAGGTTTTTGGTGGTGACTCATGGGTTTTTTTAGACTTTTGGTGATTGGGTGAAATGATGTGGGAAGCCAAGTAAGCAATGACTAAACTTGCTCGGTTTACTCCAACTGAGCATAACACCCCTTGCGGCCCAAAAACCTCTCGTGTCTCAAATCTATGGTTGGTTATCAACCGACCATAATCAAAATCAATCAAGGAAAACCTAATCTCTTTCCTAGTTTTGAAGTCCAATCTGCATGCCTAGCCTCTCTTTCATCAGTCACATTGTTACCCCCCACAAGTAAATTTGTTTACAATATCATAGGCAGCTCTTTCGAATCTGGGAAAACCAACAGTTACATTCCTAACTCCCTTTATTTCCCCAGTTAACTGTTAATAACTCTAACCTAAATTTAAACACCCATCTTCAATTTTTCCCCTTCTTACATACCAGATTCTTCCACCGTCTATGCTTTGTAACACCCCGACCCGACAAGGGTAGAGATGTCACAAGTACATGGTTTCATATCAGAACAACATAGTATCCATAAACCAAAAATAGCGGAAGTCAAATACATAATCCAACAATAAGTCAACATGACTTAATTACAAAGATAAAACAGAAATGATGAAGTACATAACAAAATCCAAATGGAGAAATAATCCAACTAAAATCAAAGCTTCACTCAGTTGCACTCTTCCCAAAAGCCATACCCCAGCTCCTAGCTTAAATACCTGTCGCGGGAAAAGAAACGCGGCTGAGATACACGAGCTCAGTGAACAGATATGACGGTAACAAACAAATATAATGAAATAGGGAAAATGGAAGGAATCGTACATGATGTAATAATGGTTGAGAAGAAATATGAAGGTTATACAGAGATATCAGAATACATGGATAGTATCATGAGTAATATTGAAGTAATCAAAAGATCCCATCAAGCCCAAACATACCAAGCCCAGTACAGATATAAGTCCAGAATCATGTCATAGGGTGTCAGTAACGAGAGGTGAAGGTCATAAGTCTATAAGGTGCATGGAAAACAGTAATCCTCTACGAGCCCAGAAACATGAACATGAAATCATAATCATACCACCATGCAGAGAGATGTTCCTCTCACTAATCCCAGAAATCAGAAATATGGAGTGATCAGCTCCCAGAGTTGTGAAAGACGTGTATCGCACACACCATCAGTCACCATGCATATCATAACATATCATAACATGAACATAATACAGAAACAAATCTAGGATGCATCCATACGCCCCTGGTGGCCATAACTCCCAACACACCAAATAAAATACAGAAAAGGGACGGGACAGGTCATCACTCTCCTGCCCTAGAGTCATGCCATCGGTGCATCGACTGACATGGACATGAAACCCTCATGCCTAGTGAGTGGCTCGTAGTATCAAACTGTGGGTCAAGGTCAAGTATCATGAATCATGTTTTTAGTTTACTTGCATAGGTCAATATCATGTTTCATAAGTTCATAATCATGGTTCATAGTCATGGTTCATAAGCAAAGGTTCATAAGCAAAGGTTCATAAGCAAAGGTTCATGAATGAAAGGTTCATAGTCATAAAAGGTTCAATATCAGAAAGGTCATCTATCAGAGATGTTTAATATCAGAAAGGTTCATAACAGAAAGGTCATGTATCAGAAAGGTTCATAATATCATGCAAGAAACCAGAAAGGTTCACAGAATCAAAGAACATGGCAGTGAATCCGAAATCAGAAATGAGACGAAGGCACCTTATTAAAGAAGGGCAGAATATCTGTACCTTATTGCTGACAAAGGAAAAATACGGGATAAGATGATCAAAAGCACAGGACTACTCCCTCTTCACACCTAGAGGAGTAAAGACATGATTACTAAAGATTCCATTTCCATATTAAGTAACTTTCTATTTTTAGCAGGTTTCCATTTTTAGAAAGTTTCCTTATTTAGTAAGTTCCCAAAATTAGCAGATTTCTATAATGAGTAAGATTTAAGTATTATGATTTAGTTAAGTCATTAATTTAGTATCATTATGGAATTAGGGTTGACTTTAGCAAGTTATAAAAGTTTAGGGTTAGATATGACAAGTTTACAAAGTTTAGGGTTTTAATTGTAAATATATCAAATTAAAGGTCTAGAATGAAAATATCATAAGTTACTTATTTAAATACCCCATTTATACAGAATTACCACTTTAGCCCATTAAGTTCCATACTTTACACTTTAACCCCTTTATTTATAAAAGTTACAAATTAAACCCTAAAGTTACATAATTTACCATTTAATCCATATATCATTCTTAATTACACCACTAGCCCTTATATTAATTTAATTACAGAATATACCCTTAAGTTTCATGTATGATACGGTTTAACCCATTAGTTTCACATATTTACAATTTTAGTCCCTATAATTATAAAACATATTTATTAATTCATAAATTCCAAATAATTATATATTAGCCTCCATAATTATCCAAACTTACACCGAACCATCTTAACATCATAATTTACTCAAAATGACCTCAAGTTTCTAGAAATTACATATTTAGTCCCTCTCTTTATTTAATTTCCATTTCGATCCAATATTTACAAATAAATTCATTATCTCGCCAATTTTACAAACAAGCCCTTCATGATATAATTTTTACATATTATCCTCGATCTATATAACATGACAAAAATAGTCCACAAGTTTTAATATTGACAAAACACCCCCTTTTAATTTATTTATCAAATCGTTAACACCAAATATTATCAAAACCAAAACCCTAATCGACCCAATCATTTTGTAATCATTACAACATCATTATTACTCATTAATATTCAGATTTTATCAAGCATGAACCCTAAATCGATCGCTACATATTTTTGGTCCCCGTTTCCATTTTAACGCAAAACTCGATAAACAATTAAATCCCAAAAACATGAATTTAAGCTATAACCATTCAAGATCATATTTTTCTGATGTTTATATGATTCATATAGATCCCATAAAAATTATCCATGCAGCCCAGAAAATCGTTTCTAATTAATTAGGGTTTTAACATGTTTTTAGGGTTTAATTCTCAAATAATTCGTATACCATGCATGGTTCATTTTTATTATTTTATTTGTGACTTATAGGATGAATATAACATGAGAAAAATACCAGATAATTTTAGAACGACCAGAACGAGCTGAAGGAATTCACTCTTCTCGATTAGGATAAAAACGACTCCAAATTTCCACAGAGCAGACCGCGACTCTAAAAACCTTGAAACCAATTTTTACAGATCATATATGATGTAAGGGACTCAAGAAAAATGGAAAATGAATTTATGGAGGGTCGTATGAATTTTAACGAATCATACCTTGTATATGAATAAAATTCGACAATAAATTAACCAGGCCTTCAAAATTCGAATGGGAAATTTTCTTGGCTTCCTAGTAGTGTGATGAACTCAGAAAAATTAGTGTTTGGTCTCCAGAATTTCGTATGGATGAGTGGTGATTTTTTTGTGTGTTATTGATTCAATCGGAAATAGGGTTTAGAAAAGAAAAGGTGGATTGGCTAAATAAAAGGCTAATGCCGACATTAGGGGGGGGGGGAAATGGGCCATGATTTTCGGAAATTTAGTCAAGTAATTTAATTGCTTTAATTTTCTATCTTAATGACTTTTAATTCCATTTAATTACCTTAATTAAATCATGAAATTTGAAATTAACTCTATTTGGCGCCCAAGGGTATTTTAGTAATTTCTTGGCTTGTATAAATGTTAAATGGTGTTGTTAAAAATATTTGGGATCATAACTTGTTCATTGCTAGAAGTTTGGAATTTATTTGATGTTTTACATATGTTTTATTTAGATTTAAATTCCCAGGGGCAATTTGGTCATTTTACATGTTATAGAATTTCAGGTATTACAACTTCTTCCCCACTAACAAAAAAATTTCGTCCTCGAAATTTGCAAGGACATAGAAGAGGACAATAGGACAGAACGAACAGGACATACCAGATCAGATAAGCCTTACTCACGGATGGCTTGGAATAATTTAGCAGAACGGATCTTATCGAAGATAATGGGAACAAACGAATAGAGTAAACCTATTAAGGTAGAGCAGAAGTGAGGAACACCATCGGTTTCGCTCATCGTATCATGATCATAAGAATTCTCAGAGTGAACAAATCAAATCAAAACCTCAAAACTCACATAGAATAAAATTATTAATTTAGAATTCAAAATATCCGTACGAGAAATTAATAAAGCATCGAATGTATCATAATCGCAAAAGAGACCATAGGTATCAAAATATCCAAACAAACGGAATGAAGAAAATAGCAATTTGTGAAAACGATCTCCTCACTGAGCTGGCTTGTTGTCCTTGGCACTCTTATTGTTGTCGTTGTAACCTCCAAACTTGGGACAATCCCTCACTTGATGCTCAGAAGATCCACACCTAAAACAGGTCCCATAAGCCCGACGACACTCTCCAGGGTGGCGTTTCCCACATGTAGTACAGATAGCGTAAGGAAATGAACCTTCAGATGAACCTCCCTGAGTACCGAATCTAGAACCCCTGCTCTGCTGATGTCCCCTAGTAGTATGATCTCTCCACTGTTCCTGACTGTTGTTGCGCCCCGAGCGATCATCTCCTTGCCTAGCATTGAACCTGGAATCCTGGCCCCTCGTATCCGGCCTCCTCTGATCATAGTTCCTGCCAGCCTGACCCTGATGGTCGTATCGTCGATCCCCCTGTCCACTAGAATCATAACTCCTGTCATTCCGGCCCTTAGAATCCCTGGTCTGACCCTGAGTCTGAATCCTATCTCCATCTCTGTTCCTCTTATACCTAGATCCTTGATGAAATATCTCGATATTGCGAGCTGCGTCGCAACATTCTGCCGGGTCTCGAAACTCATCATTAAGTATGCGGTCTAGTACCCACCTCTTGAGTCCCCACTTGAATTGTCTAGCCTGCTGCTTAGCATCCCCAGCAAGCGGACCCACAAAACTGACTAATCTCTGAAACCGCTCCAGATATTGCCCAGCATTTTCAGAATCTAGCTGAGAGATAGTGTTGTACTCCCTAATGAATCTCTGCTGCTCGGAAACAGGGAAGTACCGATTATAGAACGTGGTACGAAACTCAGCCCAAGAACACCCAAGAACATATGCATCACCACCCTTAGCTTCTTTGTGCGCTTTCCACCAGTTGAGCGCGTCACCCTCTAACTTGAACACAGCCAGACGAGTCTTGAACTCGTCCTCACAACCTAACACCTCGAATAGTTTCTCCATGTGGGTGATCCAGTCTTCTGCTGCATGAGGAGTAGCAGCAGAAGTGAAGGACAACGGCTTGAGTTTGTTGAAACTTTCCAGCCACCCATTAATAGTAGTGGGTCGGCCCCCACCACCAGAAGAACTGCCAGCACCCCCAGATGGACCAGCCCCACCATTAATAAGCCGGTTGATCACCGCATCAGTGTTAAGGCTCGGTAACAGATTGGCTATAGCATTAGCCACCATAGCCTCCAAATTGGGGATTTCAGCATCTCCTCCACTGTTATACTCCTGGTGACGAGTGTTAACCATCTATAGAATTATGAAGACGATTAGTACGATGAAGCAAAAATATGGCAGAGTAGAATAAGGAAAAAGAGTACGCGAAAGGAAAACCTAATGTCTACCCAATCCTCACAGGTCAAAGGCCTAAGCCAACGGGTTTCGGAAACCTGTCTCTGATACCATAAATTGTAACACCCCGACCCGACAAGGGTAGAGATGTCACAAGTACATGGTTTCATATCAGAACAACATAGTATCCATAAACCAAAAATAGCGGAAGTCAAATACATAATCCAACAATAAGTCAACATGACTTAATTACAAAGATAAAACAGAAATGATGAAGTACATAACAAAATCCAAATGGAGAAATAATCCAACTAAAATCAAAGCTTCACTCAGTTGCACTCTTCCCAAAAGCCATACCCCAGCTCCTAGCTTAAATACCTGCCGCGGGAAAAGAAACGCGGCTGAGCTACACGAGCTCAGTGAACAGATATGACGGTAACAAACAAATATAATGAAATAGGGATAATGGAAGGAATCGTACATGATGTAATAATGGTTGAGAAGAAATATGAAGGTTATACAGAGATATCAGAATACATGGATAGTATCATGAGTAATATTGAAGTAATCAAAAGATCCCATCAAGCCCAAACATACCAAGCCCAGTACAGATATAAGTCCAGAATCATGTCATAGGGTGTCAGTAACGAGAGGTGAAGGTCATAAGTCTATAAGGTGCATGGAAAACAGTAATCCTCTACGAGCCCAGAAACATGAACATGAAATCATAATCATACCACCATGCAGAGAGATGTTCCTCTCACTAATCCCAGAAATCAGAAATATGGAGTGATCAGCTCCCAGAGTTGTGAAAGACGTGTATCGCACACACCATCAGTCACCATGCATATCATAACATATCATAACATGAACATAATACAGAAACAAATCTAGGATGCATCCATACGCCCCTGGTGGCTATAACTCCCAACACACCAAATAAAATACAGAAAAGGGACGGGACAGGTCATCACTCTCCTGCCCTAGAGTCATGCCATCGGTGCATCGACTGACATGGACATGAAACCCTCATGCCTAGTGAGTGGCTCGTAGTATCAAACTGTGGGTCAAGGTCAAGTATCATGAATCATGTTTTTAGTTTACTTGCATAGGTCAATATCATGTTTCATAAGTTCATAATCATGGTTCATAGTCATGGTTCATAAGCAAAGGTTCATAAGCAAAGGTTCATAAGCAAAGGTTCATGAATGAAAGGTTCATAATCATAAAAGGTTCAATATCAGAAAGGTCATCTATCAGAAATGTTTAATATCAGAAAGGTTCATAACAGAAAGGTCATGTATCAGAAAGGTTCATAATATCATGCAAGAAACCAGAAAGGTTCACAGAATCAAAGAACATGGCAGTGAATCCGAAATCAGAAATGAGACGAAGGCACCTTATTAAAGAAGGGCAGAATATCTGTACCTTATTGCTGACAAAGGAAAAATACGGGATAAGATGATCAAAAGCACAGGACTACTCCCTCTTCACACCTAGAGGAGTAAAGACATGATTACTAAAGATTCCATTTCCATATTAAGTAACTTTCTATTTTTAGCAGGTTTCCATTTTTAGAAAGTTTACTTATTTAGTAAGTTCCCAAAATTAGCAGATTTCTATAATGAGTAAGATTTAAGTATTATGATTTAGTTGAGTCATTAATTTAGTATCATTATGGAATTAGGGTTGACTTTAGCAAGTTATAAAAGTTTAGGGTTAGATATGACAAGTTTACAAAGTTTAGGTTTTTAATTGTAAATATATCAAATTAAAGGTCTAGAATGAAAATATCATAAGTTACTTATTTAAATACCCCATTTATACAGAATTACCACTTTAGCCCATTAAGTTCCATACTTTACACTTTAACCCCTTTATTTATAAAAGTTACAAATTAAACCCTAAAGTTACATAATTTACCATTTAATCCATATATCATTCTTAATTACACCACTAGCCCTTATATTAATTTAATTACAGAACATACCCTTAAGTTTCATGTATGATACGGTTTAACCCATTAGTTTCACATATTTACAATTTTAGTCCCTATAATTATAAAACATATTTATTAATTCATAAATTCCAAATAATTATATATTAGCCTCCATAATTATCCAAACTTACACCGAACCATCTTAACATCATAATTTACTCAAAATGACCTCAAGTTTCCAGAAATTACATATTTAGTCCCTCTCTTTATTTAATTTCCATTTCGATCCAATATTTACAAATAAATTCATTATCTCGCCAATTTTACAAACAAGCCCTTCATGATATAATTTTTACATATTATCCTCGATCTATATAACATGACAAAAATAGTCCACAAGTTTTAATATTGACAAAACACCCCCTTTTAATTTATTTATCAAATCGTTAACACCAAATATTATCAAAACCAAAACCCTAATCGACCCAATCATTTTGTAATCATTACAACATCATTATTACTCATTAATATTCAGATTTTATCAAGCATGAACCCTAAATCGATCGCTACATATTTTTGGTCCCCGTTTCCATTTTAACGCAAAACTCGATAAACAATTAAATCCCAAAAACATGAATTTAAGCTATAACCATTCAAGATCATATTTTTCTGATGTTTATATGATTCATATAGATCCCATAAAAATTATCCATGCAGCCCAGAAAATCGTTTCTAATTAATTAGGGTTTTAACATGTTTTTAGGGTTTAATTCTCAAATAATTCGTATACCATGCATGGTTCATTTTTATTATTTTATTTGTGACTTATAGGATGAATATAACTTGAGAAAAATACCAGATAATTTTAGAACTACCAGAACGAGCTGAAGGAATTCACTCTTCTCGATTAGGATAAAAATGACTCCAAATTTCCACAGAGCAGACCGCGACTCTAAAAACCTTGAAACCAATTTTCACAGATCATATATGATGTAAGGAACTCAAGAAAAATGGAAAATGAATTTATGGAGGGTCGTATGAATTTTAACGAATCATACCTTGTATATGAATAAAATTCGACAATAAATTAACCAGGCCTTCAAAATTCGAATGGGAAATTTTCTTGGCTTCCTAGTAGTGTGATGAACTCAGAAAAATTGGTGTTTGGTCTCCAGAATTTCGTATGGATGAGTGGTGATTTTTGTGTGTGTTATTGATTCAATCAGAAATAGGGTTTAGAAAAGAAAAGGTGGATTGGCTAAATAAAAGGCTAATGCCGACATTAGGGGGGGGGAAATGGGCCATGATTTTCGGAAATTTAGTCAAGTAATTTAATTGCTTTAATTTTCTATCTTAATGACTTTTAATTCCATTTAATTACCTTAATTAAATCATGAAATTTGAAATTAACTCTATTTGGCGCCCAAGGGTATTTTAGTAATTTCGTGGCTTGTATAAATGTTAAATGGTGTTGTTAAAAATATTTGGGATCATAACTTGTTCATTGCTAGAAGTTTGGAATTTATTTGATGTTTTACATATGTTTTATTTAGATTTAAATTCCCAGGGGCAATTTGGTCATTTTACATGTTATAGAATTTCAGGTATTACAGTCTACGTGAAAGCGGTCACAGACAAATCATTTATTTTTGTGATGAGATCCAATTGTCTGCCACCTACTTGATACTCGATGTAGATGTCGCTCCCTGCAACACGAGAAGATGATAGTTCGTCTCATACATTTTTGATACTTTTTAGACACGATTCCGGAGAACTTAAATCAAAAAGAACAACCACATCATTATCCATTTGTTATAGTGTTTGGAGGTGGTGGTGAGGTGAAGTGAGGGTTGGTTAGGGTTTAATGTGGTGAGGTTTTTGGTGGTGACTTATGTGTTTTTTTAGGCTTGCAGATTGCACTTCAAAACTAGGAAATGGATTACCAACCCTCACCTCACCACCACACTATAACAAATGGATAATGAAGTGGTTGTTCTTTTTGATTTAAGTTCCCCGGAATCGTGTCTAGAAAGTATCAAAAATGTATGAGATGAACTATCATCTTCTTATGTTGTAGGGAGCGACGTCTACATCGAGTATCAAGTAGGTGGCAGGCAGTTGGATCTCACGACAAAAACATATGATTTGTACTATGACCACTTTCGCGTAGACTGTGGCAGAATCTGGTATGTAAGGAGAGGAAGAATTGAAGATGGGTGTTTAAATTTAGGTTAGAGTTATCTGCAGTTAACTAGGGAAATAGGGGGAGTAAGGAATGTAACTGTTGGTTTTCCCAGATTCGAAAAAGCTGTCTATGATATTGTAAACAGATTTACTCATGGGTTAACAATGTGACTGGTGAAAGAGAGGCTAGGCGTGCAGATTGGACTTCAAAACTAGGAAAGGGATTAGGTTTTCCTTGATTGATTTTGATTATGGTCGGTTGATAGCCAACCATAGATTTAAGATGAGAGAGGTTTTTGGGCCGGAAGGGGGTGTTATGCTCAGTTGGGGTAAACCGAGCAGGTTTAGTCATTGTTTACTTGGCTTCCCACATTATTTCATCCAATCAGCAAAAGCCTAAAAAAAACCCATGAGTCACCACCTTACCTCACCACATTAAACCAATCTTCAATTCTTCCCTTAAAATGGTTAAAAATACAAGCTACCAACCTGTTGCAACATAAATGATCTGTATTTACTCATCCCTATTAAAATACCACCTACCCTTTACTATTTTAAAACAAACTGGTAAATTACTTTGTATTTGTCATCCATATTTATTCTTTTTACCTACCCAACTAATTCATCTTTGTTATAACTATCACTCACAAGTCACAACCCTACTCCCTTATTTCAAACGTGACTTTTTCTCCAAAATTACAGTACATATCACAGCCAAATCGCCTCAGATCTTTCCATTGCGAGTCAACTAAACCTGCTGCTTTACCCCAACTGAGCTTAACACCCCCTTCCGGCCCAAAATCCTCTCGCGTCTCAAATCTATGGTTGGTTATCAACCGACCATAATCACAATCAATCAAGGAAAACCTAATCCCTTTCCTAGTTTTGTAGTACAATCTGCACGCATAGCCTCTCTTTCTTCAGTCACATTGTTACCCCCCACAAGTAAATCTGTTTACAATATCATAGACAACTCTTTCTAATCTGGGAAAACCAACAGTTACATTCCTTACTCCCTCTATTTCCCCAGTTCAACGCTGATAACTCTAACCTAAATTTAAACCCCCATCTTTCATTCTTCCCCTTCTTACATAACAGATTCTGCCACCGTCTACGTAAAAGCGGTCACAGACAAATCATTTCTTTTTGTGATGAGATCCAACTGCCTGCCACCTACTTGATACTCAATGTAGACGTCGCTCCCTGCAACACGAGAAGATGATAGTTCGTCTCATACATTTTTGATACTTTTTAGACACGATTACGGAGAACCTAAATCAAAAGGATTACAGTGTCTGGCAGTGGTGGTGTGGTGAGGTGAGGTGAGGGTTGGTTAGGGTTTAATGTGGTGAGGTTTTTGGTGGTGACTCATAGGTTTTTTAGGCTTGCAGATTGGACTTCAAAACTAGGAAAGGGATTACCAACCCTCACCTCACCACCACACTATAACAAATGGATAATGACGTGGTTGTTCCTTTTGATTTAAGTTCCCTGGAATCGTGTCTAGAAAGTATCAAAAATGTATGAGTTGAACTATCATCTTCTCATGTTGTAGGGAGTGACGTTTACATCGAGTATCAAGTAGGTGGCAGGTAGTTGGATCTCATGACAAAAAGATATGATTTGTACTATGACCGCTTTCACGTAAACTGTGGCAGAATCTGGTATGTAAGGAGGGGAAGAATTGAAGATGGGTGCTTATATTTAGGTTAGAGTTATCAGCAGTTAACTGGGGAAATAGGGGGAGTAAAGATTGCAAATTTTGGTTTTCCCAGATTCGAAAGAGCTGTCTATGATATTGTTAACAGATTTACTCATGGGGTAACAATGTGACTGATGAAAGAGAGGCTAGGCGTGCAGATTGGACTTCAAAACTAGGAAAGGGTTAGGTTTTCCTTGACTGATTTTGATTATGGGCAGTTGATAACCAACCATAGATTTGAGACGCGAGAGGTTTTTCAGCCCGAAGGGGGTTTTATGCACAGTTGGGGTAAACCGAGCAGGTTTAGTCATTGCTTACTTGGCTTCCCACATCATTTCACCCAATCACCAAAAGCCTAAAAAAAAACACATGAGACACCACCAAAAACCTCACCATATTAAACAATCTTCAATTCTTCCCTTTAAATGGTTAAAAATACAAGCTACCAACCTGTTGCAACATAAATGATCCGTATTTACTCATCCCCATTAAAATAACACCTACCTTTTACTATTTTAAACCAAACCGGTAAATTACTCCGTATTTGTCATCCATATTTATTCTCTTTACCTACCCAACTAATTCATCTTTGTTATAACTATCACTTACAAGTCACAACCCTACTCCCTTATTTCAAACGTGACTTTTTCTCCAAAATTACAGTACAAATCAAAGCCAAATTGCGTCAGATCTTTCCATTGCGAGTCAACTAAACCTGCTGCTTTACCCCAACTGAGCATAACACCCCCTTCCGACCCAAAAACCTCTCGTGTCTCAAATCTATGGTTGGTTATCAACTGACCATAATCAAAATCAATCAAAGAAAACCTAATCCCTTTCCTAGTTTTGAAGTCGAATCTGCACTCCTAGCCTCTCTTTCATCAGTCACAATGTTACCCCCACAAGTAAATATGTTTGCAATATCATAGACAGCTCTTTCGAATCTGGGAAAACCAACAGTTACATTCCTTACTCTCTCTATTTCCCCAGTTAACTGCTAATAACTCTAACCTAAATTTAAACACCCATCTTCAATTCTTCCCCTTCTTACATACCAGATTCTGCCACCTTCTACGTCAAAGCGGTCACATACAAATCATTTCTTTTTGTGATGAGTTCCAACTTCCTGCCACCTACTTGATACTCGATGTAGACGTCGTTCCCTGCAATACGAGAAGTTGATAGTTCGTCTCATACATTTTTGATACTTTTTAGACACGATTCCGAAGAACTTAAATCAAAAGGAACAACCACATCATTATCCATTTGTTACAATGTTTGGCAGTGGTGGTGAGGTGAGGTGAGGGCTGGTTAGGGTTTAATGAGGTGAGGTTTTTGCTGGTGACTCATGGGTTTTTTTAGGCTTGCAGATTGGACTTCAAAACTAGGAATGGATTACCAACCCTCACCTCACCACCACATTATAACAAATGGATAATGATGTGGTTGTTCCTTTTGATTTAAGTTCCCCGGAATCGTGTAAGAAAGTATCAAAAATGTATGAGATGAATTATCATCTTCTCATGTTGTAGGGAGCGACGTCTACATCGAGTATCAAGTAGGTGGCAGGCAGTTGGATCTCATGACAAAAAGATATGATTTGTTACTATGACCGCTTTCGCATAGACTATGGCAGAATCTGGTATGTAAGGAGGGGAAGAATTGAAGATGGGTGTTTAAATTTAGGTTAGAGTTATCAGCAGTTAACTGGGGAAATAGGGGGAGTAAGGAATGCAACTGTTGGTTTTTCCAGATTCGAAAGAGCTGTCTATGATATTGTAAACATATTTACTCATGGGGTAACAATGTGACTAATGAAAGAGTGGCTAGGCGTGCAAATTGGACTTCAAAACTAGGAAAGGGATTAGGTTTTCCTCGATTGATTTTGATTATGGTCGGTTGATAACCAACCATAGATTTGAGACGCGAGAGGTTTTTGGGCCGGAAGGGGGTGTTATGCTCAGTTGGGGTAAACCGAGCAGGTTTAGTCATTGCTTACTTGGCTTCCCACATCATTTCACCCAATCACCAAAACCCTAAAAAAACACATGAGTCACCACCAAAAACCTCACCACATTAAACCGATCTTCAATTCTTCCCTTTAAATGGTTAAAAATACAAGCTACCAACCTGTTGCAACATAAATGATCCGTATTTACTCATCCTCATTAAAATACCACCTACCCTTTACTATTTTAAACCAAACCGGTAAATTACTCCGTATTTGTCATCCATATTTATTCTCTTTACCTACCTAACTAATTCATCTTTGTTATAACTATCACTCACAAGTCACAACCCTACTCCCTTATTTCAAACGCGACTTTTTCTCTAAAATTACAGTACAAATGATAGCCAAATCGCCTCAGATCTTTCCATTGCGTGTCAACTAAACCTGCCACTTTACCCCAACTGAGCATAACACCCCCTTCCGGCCCAAAAGCATCTCGCGTCTCAAATCTATGGTTGGTTATCAACCGACCATAATCAAAATCAATCAAGGAGAACCTAATCCCTTTCCTAGTTTTGAATCCAATCTGCAGCCTAGCCTCTCTTTCATCAGTCACATTGTTACCCCCCACCAGTAAATCTGTTTACAATATCATAGACAGCTCTTTCGAATCTGGGAAAACCAACAGTTACATTCCTTACTCCCTCTATTTCCCCAGTTAAATGCTAATAACTCTAACCTAAATTTAAACCCCCATCTTCAATTCTTCCCCTTCTTACATACCAGATTCTGCCACCGTCTACATGAAAGCAGTCACAAACAAATCATTTCTTTTTTTGATGAGATCCAACTGCCTTCCACCTACTTGATACTCGATGTAGACGTCGCTCCCTGCAACACGAGAAGATGATAGTTCGTCTCATACATTTTTGATACTTTTTAGACTCGATTCCGGAGAACTTAAATCAAAAGGAACAACCACATCATTATCCATTTGTTACAGTGTTTGGCAGTGGTGGTGAGTTAAGGTTAGGGTTAGTTAGGGTTTAATGTGGTGAGGTTTTTGGTGGTGACTCATGGGTTTTTTTAGGCTTGCAGATTGGACTTCAAACCTAGGAAAGGGATTACCAACCCTCACCTCACCACCACACTATAACAAATGGATAATGATGTGGCTGTTCCTTTTGATTTATGTTCCACGAAATCGGGTCTAGAAAGTATAAAAAATGTATGAGATGAACTATCATCTTCTCATGTTATAGGGAGCGATGTCTACATCGAGTATCAAGTAGGTGGCAGGAGTTGGATCTCATGACAAAAAGATATGATTTGTACTATGATCGCTTTCGCGTAGACTGTGGCAGAATCTGGTATGTAAGGAGGGGAAGAATTGAAGATGGGTGTTTAAATTTAGGTTAGAGTTATCAGCAGTTAACTGGGGAAATAGGGGGAGTAAGGAATGTAACTGTTGGTTTTCCCAGATTCGAAAGAGCTGTCTTTGATATTGTAAACAGATTTACTCGTGGGGTAACAATGTGACTGATGAAAGAGAGGCTAGGCGTGCAGATTGGACTTCAAAACTAGGAAATGGATTAGGTTTTCCTTGATTGATTTTGATTATAGTCGGTTGATAACCAACCATAGATTTGAGACGCGAAAGGTTTTTGGGCCCGAAGGGGGTGTTATGCTCAGTTGGGGTAAACCGAGCAGGTTTAGTCATTGCTTACTTAGCTTCCCACATCATTTCACCCAATCACCAAAAGCCTAAAAAAACACATGAGTCACCACCAAAAACCTCACCACATTAAACCAATCTTCAATTCTTCCCTTTAAATGGTTAAAAATACAAGCTACCAACCTGTTGCAACATAAATGATCTGTATTTACTCATCCCCATTAAAATACCTCCTACCCTTTACTATTTTAAACCAAACCGGTAAATTACTCCGTATTTGTCATCCATATTTTTCTCTTTACCTACCCAAATAATTCATCTTTGTAATAACTATCACTCACAAGTCACAATCCTACTCCCTTGTTTCAAATGAGACTTTTTCTCCAAAATTACAGTACAAATCACAGCTAAATCACCTCAGATCTTTCCATTGTGAGTCAACTAAACCTGCTACTTTACCCCAACTGAGCATAACACCCCCTTTCCCGCCTAAAAACCTCTCACGTCTCAAATCTATGGTCGGTTATCAACCGACCATAATCAAAATCAATCAAGGAAAACCTAATCCCTTTCCTAGCTTTGAAGTCCAATCTGCACGCATAGCCTCTCTTTCATCAGTCACATTGTTACCCCCCACAAGTAAATCTATTTACAATATCATAGACAGCTCTTTCGAATCTGGGAAAACCAACAGTTACATTCCTTACTCCCTCTATTTCCCTAATTAACTGCTGATAACTCTAACCTAAATTTAAACACCCATCTTCAATTCTTCCCCTTCTTACATACCAGATTCTTCCACCGTCTACATGAAAGCGGTCACAGATAAATCATTTCTTTTTGTGATGAGATCCAACTGCCTGCCACCTACTTGATACTCGATGTAGACGTCGCTCCCTGCAACACGAGAAGATGATAGTTCGTCTCATACATTTTTGATACTTTTTAGACACGATTCCGGAGAACTTAAATCAAAAGGAACAACCACATCATTATCCATTTGTTACAGTGTTTGGCGATGGTGGTGAGGTGAGGTAAGGTCGGTTAGGTTTTAATGTGGTGAGGTTTTTGGTGGTGACTCATGGTTTTTTTTAGGCTTGCAGATTGGACATCAAAACTAGGAAAGGGGTTACCAAACCTCACCTCACCACCACACTATGATAAATGGATAATGATGTGGTTGTTCCTTTTGATTTAAGTTCCCCGTAATCGTGTCTAGAAAGTATCAAAAATGTATGAGATGAACTATCATCTTCTCATGTTGTAGGGAGCGACGTCTACATCGAGTATCAAGTAGGTGGCAGGCAGTTGGATCTCATAACAAAGAGATATGATTTGTACTATGACCGCTTTCACGTAGACTGTGGCAGAATCTGGTATGTAAGGAGGGGAACAATTGAAGATGGGTGTTTAAATTTAGGTTAGATTTATCAGCAGTTAACTGGGGAAATATGGGGAGTAAGGAATGTAACTATTGGTTTTCCCAGATTCGAAAGAGCTGTCTTTGATATTGTAAACAGATTTACTCGTGGGGTAACAATGTAACTGATGAAAGAGAGGCTAGGCGTGCAGATTGGACTTCAAAACTAGGAAAGGGATTAGGTTTTCCTTGATTGATTTTGATTATGGTCGGTTGATAACCAACCATAGATTTGAGACGCGAGAGGTTTTCGGGGAGGAAGGGGGTGTTATGCTCAGTTGGGGTAAACCGAGCAGGTTTAGTCATTGCTTACTTGGCTTCCTACATCATTTCACCCAATCACCAAAAGCCTAAAAAAACCACATGAGTCACCCCCAAAAACCTCACCACATTAAATCAATCTTCAATTCTTCCCTTTAAATGGTTAAAAATACAAGCTACCAACCTGTTGCAACATAAATGATCCGTATTTACTCATCCCTATTAAAATACCACATACCCTTCACTATTTTAAACCAAACCGATAAATTACTACGTATTTGTCATCCATATTTATTCTCTTTACCTACCCAACTAATTCATATTTTTTATAACTATCACTCATAAGTCACAGCCCTACTCCGTTATTTCAAACGCGACTTTTTCTCCAAAATTACAGTAAAAATACAGACAAATCGCCTCAGGTCTTTCCATTGCGAGTCAACTAAACCTGCTGCTTTACCCCAACTGAGCATAACACCCCCTTCCGGCCCAAAAACCTCTCGCGTCTCAAATCTATGGTTGGTTATCAACCGACCATAATCAAAATCAATCAAGGAAAACCTAATCCCTTTCCTAGTTTTGAAGTCCAATCTGCACGCCTAGCCTCTCTTTCATCAGTCACATTGTTACCCCACGAGTAAATCTGTTTACAATATCACAGATAGCTCTTTCGAATCTGGGAAAACCAACAGTTACATTCCTTACTCCCCCTATTTCCCCAGTTAACGGATGATAACTCTCACCTAAATTTAAACACCCGTCTTCAATTCTTCCCCTCCTTACATACCAGATTCTGCCACCGTCTACGCGAAAGCGGTCAGAGTACAAATCATTTGTACTGTGACCGCTTTCGCGTAGACGGTGGCAGAATCTGGAATGTAAGGAGGGGAAGAATTGAAGATGGTGTTTAAATTTAGGTGAGAGTTATCAGTCATCAACTGGGGAAATAGGGGGAGTAACGAATGTAAATGTTGGTTTTCCCAGATTCGAAAGAGTTGTCTATGATATTGTAAACAAATTTACTCGTGGGGGTAACAATGTGACTGATGAAAGAGAGGCTAGGCGTGGAGATTGGACTTCAAAACTAGGAAAGGGATTAGCTTCCCTTATATTTATGACGCTGGAGTCTGGTAGGTCTTTCTGGATTGATTTTGATTATGGTCGGTTGATAACCAACCATAGATTTGAGACACGAGAGGTTTTTGGGTCGATAGGAGGTGTTATGCTCATTTGAGGTAAAGCGAGCAGGTTTAGTCAACTCATAATGGAAAGATCTGGGGCGATTTGGCGAAGCAGCCCTCTTGAAGCCAAAGATATTGAAGCACTAGAAGATCCCATCTATGCCCGGGATTGCGTTGCAGTTAGCTCAATTACACCTATGGGATTGCGCATCTATGTCAAACAATTCATTTAATTTTGACTTCTTTTGTTTCAGTTAGAACAAAAATATCCGTTTTGGTAGTTTATGTTTTATAGGGTTATTAGGGTTTTTGTAATGAACAATTGATATTTATGATCTTTAAGTTAACTCTAATTTATTCCCTTCATACTTTCAGATATTTTCTTGTGTGTTTGGTCGTTCAATATCAATTGCTGATAATATGTTATCATTAGTGACAAACGTTATCTCTTGTTTTTAATAAAGCCTTGCTAAAAAACATGACTTTTATGCTATAGCAGTTGCCTATTCTAATCATAAAGTCATTTCAATAAAAACAATAATAAACCAAATCATTCCTTTATATTCACCGATCCTTACAATTCACATCCCGATCTATCGATTGATACCCTTTTCAATTCTTGTAGTTACGTTAATCGATTTCTAGAATCAATGAGGAGTGAGAGAGGGAGTGAACGGCTTGGAGGCGAAGGAAACTCAGGGGAGAGAAAATGGGAGGAAGTAAGGAACAAGACTACGTGAGAACTCAGAGACAATCCGGTGGCGGTGGTAGGCAAAATCCAGCCCATTGGACGGTGTTCTACGTTGACAACATTCCAGAAGGCTACTCGATTGAGGAATTAAAACCAAACTTCGAGATGCATGGGGTCATGAATGACTTCTACTTGGCAACCAGAAAGAACGGAGGGGGTAATCATTTTGGTTTTGCTAAATATGCAAGGGTTAACGACAAGCTAGCTCTTGAAGCTGAGTTAAGCAAAATCAAAATTGGTCATTTGAAGTTAAGCGTAAATCTGGAACGGTTCGATAGAAACCGAATTTCGGCTAATCTTAAAAACCCTCCAAATGGATCATCGACTAGGCCGAGCACAGCAGCTAATCAGCCTTGGAGATTTTCTATTCCTGGAAAATCATTTGCTGATGTGGTGGGTGATGCTCCAAGAAACAAGGAAAAGAAGATTATGGTGAGTTTGGAGGAATCCTCATCCAGCGAGACCCTGATGTTGAAGTCGTTGCTGGGTAGAACGGCTGACTTGGTTACATTGAATAAGCTTCTGCATCTACTGTCGATGGCCGGCGTGCGTTGTGATGTTAAGCATGTGGGTGGACTTGGGGTATTGCTTAGATTTGAATCCCAAGCTCTTGCGGAGAGTCTTCTTGGTAATGAAGCCATTTGGAAGCCGCTATTTTCGAAGCTTTCAATCTGGAACGGTCAATCGTTTCAGTTTGAAAGGGTGGTATGGCTGGAAATTATTGGGTTGCCTCCGAGCCTGTGGGTGGCCGATGTGTTCAACAAAGTGGCGGGTGAATTTGGCGAAGTTATTTAGGGATCTAGAGCATCAATTGGTGACATGGATCTTTCCAGCAGCTATGTAGCTACCCTATCATCAGAATATAAAGTGATTAATGATTCTCTGGTTGTGGATTGGAACAGGAACAAAATCAGATGCATTTGTGCGTGAAGTGAATCTGAATTGGGTTCCTGATTTCATCTTGGAAGCTAGTAACAATCAAGCTTCTCCTTCTCCAGCGGCTGAAAGCGATGGTGGTACGGCGGCAGTTCAAGAAGAGTCACCGGAAGAAGGAGAATTTGTAAGGTCTCCTCCAAAATCGGGTTGTGGAGCGGCAGAGTCGAGGCGGGTTGAGGGAGTGGATCCGCGTGGGCATGTTGGTGGGTCTGGGATTGGGTTACCCATTCTTGTGCCGATCATGTCTCCCACTGTTGGGCCCAGTATGGTAAGCCACTCTAATATTAAATGTGTTGGGCCAATTGGTGAATTATCTTTTGCTAGGTCTATTATTGGTGATGAGTTATCGACTAAAAAAAGATACAAGAAAAGCTCTCCCAAAGTTGCATCGATAGGGGAATAAGGTGAAGTCTCTTCCAGCGATCCTCATCATTCCATGTCCGGAAGCAGTGGACGGGGAAGCAGAAGAAGGCGCAAAGGATCTAAAGGTACGGTGATCCTCGAGTCTTCTCCTCAAAAGGTCAATCCTCCGCAAGTGAATATAGCGATGGAGGTTGAAGAGACTATGCGTATGGCAGCTTCAATTAACGGCAATCTCATAGGCTTTGAGGATCAAGTGAGCGAAATCATCATTGGAGAAGGTGTCAAGAACGTGATTTATTAGATTTGATGACCATTAATTCGAGGGGATTAGGGGAAAAGAAAGTGGACTGGATTTACTCGACAAGAAGGAAACATCGCTGTAAGTTTTTATGCATTCAGGAAACTCTTTGTCGGTCGATTGACATAATCCCTATTAAATATTTGTGGGGTAAAGGAAGGGTAGAAACGGTGGGCGTAGAATCGAGTGGTCGTTCAGGTGGATTGTTATGCCTATGGGACCCCGGTCACTTTTCGATTTCAGATTCCATCAAAGCTAGGAATTTCATTTTGGTGAAAGGAAAGATCAAGGGAAGTAATGATAAATTTTCTCTTTTTAATATTTTCGCTCCTCAGAGCTCGGCTGACAAACGAGCTCTTTGGAGTTTTTGGTGTTGGCAGGTGACTTCAATGTTGTTCGTAACAGTGATGAAAGATTTGGTTCGGTGTTTGATGCGGCTGAAGCGCAAGATTTTAATGATTTTATCTTCCAGGCTTCGCTGAAAGAATACCAAATGGGTGGTCTGAAGTTCACTTGCGTTAGGGGAAATGGTTCAAAGTTTAGCAAGCTTGATAGGGTTCTTTTGGGAGATTCGTTTTGGCAAAAATGGCCGGATGTGTCTCTGACGGCTCTTCCCCGGTCTTGGTCGGATCACAGCCCTTTAATTCTCAAGACTTCCCTTATCGACTACGGGCCGACTCCATTCAAGTTGTTCACTTCTTGGATCCAGAAACCTTGCTTCAAAGAGGTCGTTTTGCAAGCTATGAGTTCTTCAGATACAGGTGACGAGTTGAGGGCTGATTTGAAGCTGATGATTAAATTGAGAAATATTAAGAGTGCTATTAAAGAATGGAGAATTACTTCTAAAAATGCAGAAGATGGTGAAATAGAGATGTTGATCAGAGAATGCGAAGAATGGGAAAGAAGGGCTGAAGCTGGTTTGGTTGATGGTGAGGGTCTAGATCGATAGGCCTTACGCAAATCAAAATGGCATGAGCTAGAGTTATCTCTTGGGGCTGACATGAGGCAGAAATCGAGAGTTAAATGGGTTATTGAGGGAGACGAAAACACCGGTTTCTTCCATGGTATGTGTAATTCTAATCTTTCGGGTAATAGAATAAATGGTCTGAACATCGACGGGGCTTGGGAAATGGACCCGAAAAAGGTGAAAAAAGAAGCGTGGAGATTTTTTAGAGAAAAATTCAAAAATCCGTATCCTATCGGCCGTCGATTATTTGGGAAACTTGAAATAGTTATCACAGGCAGATTGCGGACTCCTCATAGCTCCTTTTACTAAGGAAGAGTTAAATCGGCAGTTTGGGAGTGTGGCGGGGACAAGGCCCCCGGTCCGGACGGCTTCAACTTCTCATTTTTCAAGCAGTTCTGGGAGTTTTTTTGGCGATGATTTCTTTAATATTCTGAATCAGTTTCATTCGAGTGGCGAGATCAGTAGAGGGTGTGGCTCGTCCTTCATCCATTTAATCCCTAAGGTTGACGACCCGCTAGGCTTTAGAGACTACCGTCAGATTAGTCTCGTTGGTTGCATTTCGAAGGTGATTTCGAATGTGTTGGCTTATTGTCTAAGGTGTGTTGTGGCTTCGATGGTCTCGAATTCTCAGTTAGCATACATATCAGGTAGATCGATCTTAGATGGTCCAATGGTTTTGAATGAAATGATTGCTTGGGCGAAGAAACACAAAAAACAATCATTTTTATTTAAAATTGATTTCGAAAAGGCTTTCGACACCGTTGATTGGCGTTTCATTGACTACATATTGAGAGATATGGGGTTTCCGGATTTATGGAGAAAGTGGGTCTTTGGGTGCTTTCGTTCGTTTAGAGCCTCGGTTCTCATTAACGTATCCCCGACTTGGGAATTCCAAACTGAGAGGGGAGTGAGGCAAGGCGATCCGCTTTCGCCTTTTCTCTTCATCTTGGTCATGGAGGCTCTCAATTCCTTGATGATAAAATTCATTGATGTTGGTTTCTTTACCGGGTTAAAGTGTGTGGAAACTTATTTTAGACCTACTTGCATCTACTAAAACAAGTTACGTGATCGTTTATGGGCTCTAGGGTGTTAAGCCTTGATCTAGGATTTTAGCTATTAAAAGCATGATGATAATATTGACGGAATATTCTATGAAAGAAAACAAAACTATCACAACAAGGTTTTTCCAAGTTCATCGTTTATTATTAAATCAGCCCCAATGCTATGTGATCAAGTATAGCACGAATACACTCTAATCAGGGATCAAAGATCCTTGAGGCTAAACAAACCTAACAACATCAGACCTCATGTCTAATGTTCCCACACACACTCTTTTGATGTTTTACATATTGACACCCTTTGGTGTTTAAATTCTAAGCACACTAAACACTACATAAAACATACTTTTATCTAAGGGTAAGATCTTCTTTTATAGTATGAAGAAGATCTTTTACAATATGATAAGCCTTGTCATCTACTTGCTTTAACATGTGTCAGTCAATAAGATACAACTTGTATCTTTGTTTACAACTTTGTTTGACTGAACAAATATCAAGATATTATCTATAGTGACTCATATAAATAATATCTTCTTTATCCTTATCCATCCAGCAGCAGTATGACTCACTGATTAGCAGCAGCTTCATTTGCACTACCAGCAGGAACAGATACACTACCAGCAGGAACGACCAGCAGGAATAGATACACTTCCAGCAGGAACGACCAGCAGGAACAGAATCTGCTTAGCGTATTTTGCTTATCATTTCAGTATTCTTCATGTTTCATTCTTCTTGTTCTGTGATCATCAAATCTATGAAAATATAATTCCCAACAATCTTCCCCTATTTGATGATTACAAAACAAACACGTTCTTGTACGAATTTCCCTAGAAGAAGTAGAGAAATTGAGATAACAAAATCTCACCATGAATGAAACTATACTGTCTTCCCTTTAATCTATGATATCCACCACATCTCTTCCCCTTTTTGTTATCAACAAATAGAGAATATTACAAATATGATCTTTACAACTACGCACTAATATTACACATCCAATATATTCTTCTAATATCTCAAATTACCCTCCATTAAGCTTTCCGCACTAAAAATGAACTTGAGACATCAAAATTTTAAACCATCAGTAGCAATACTAATCAACAATAATAAAAATCAATAACTTTCCCTTGTGGTGATGCACATATATAAATGGTTAAACATTTAAACATTTAAGCTTCCCCTGAAACCCATATGTTAACCATTCGAATCTCCAATTCTGTAGGCTTTTATAACTGATGAAGAATAACCAACCATTACTAACTTGATGATGAAACAGAATAAACCAACCTTGTGTCTTATATCTTGATCTAAAACCGACTTTGAACTTATACTAACACCATATAAGTAGACCGCAGTCTCTTGACTAAATCCTCATCTTCAATGAGACACTGAGCACTACAAAATAACTCCATTAAGTGATAGTTAACTAGGTCTTCGTCCATCCTCCCCTTGACCTATGAAAACTAGATTTAACAAGTCTTTGTCATATGAAATACTAACACAAACAAGTTATCTGTTCTTCCAAAGATATGATAAAACACAACCTTGAAAAATTCAACTTCATCTTCAAATAAGCAACAAATGACCTTTTTCACCAATAATAAATTGATAAACAAGCCTTTTTATCTTTTAAGAACCAACTCTCTTCGGTGTGTGATTCTTCCCCTTTGTGTGTGTAAACCAAGAAAGAAAAACCAAAAATTCGACCATACCTCAACTGTTTCTGTAGCAGTTTTCAACGATGCATATCTTGCAACCTAAGGCTCAGATTGAAGATCCCTCCGGTGAGAATCTACCTTGATATAACAAGAATCTCCTGTAAAAATTTCAGCCCAATCCAACAGTTAACAAAGGAGTTATCCCCCTTTGAAAATAGCCCTGCAGTGAGTTACGAAAATATGAACCAGATCTGAATTTTCTTCTTTCTTTTTCTAAAACCTTTTCTTTTCCTAAATCCAGAGCCCCCCGCTCTGATACCATTTATGGAAACTTATTTTAGACCTACTTGCATCTACTAAAACAAGTTACGTGATCG